>JAFIRS010003947.1:0-107201 GCA_018342105.1 Gonioctena quinquepunctata | reverse complement strand
TAATCCATTCAAATCAGTTGATCGATCTGCTATACGATTGGGAGAATTGAACGATTTGATGTCTGTCAATTCCTGTGTTTGAATGACATAACTTCCAAACACTTCCATGTTGACCTTGATGGAGTTGTGTAGTTTAATGTTTTTTCCAATAGCTCGAGTACTTTATGCTTGATATCATTGAAAAGGTGCATACTCTGTATACATATTCTCACTAGATACTCTGTAGCTGGAAATGCGACATTTGAATGCATTTTTAATGAGGTGTACACCACCACCCAAGTGAACACATGAATTCGTCCTGTGTGCGAGTGTTCTATTGTGAGAGTTGACTTGACAATATGGAAATGTCACATTACAACAATTACATGTATAGAGTGGTGCAGGTGGTGAGTCATCGCCATTGTTCAATTTAACTCGTTTCACTGAAGGACCTCCTGGCAAGTTTCCGTTGATGTCGACGTAGATTATCACTTCGAGTGAAATCTTTACCACAATCACACGAATACATTTCACCGACTTGTTTTCAATAGATCACTGGAGGAGACACTGATTCGAAATACTCTTCTCCTGGAATATTTCAGTGAAATACCCCCACCATACAACAAGTCCGATGCGATGCGCAATCTGTATGGATTTGAGGGGATTCTCTTGACATTCAGCGCACTCATCAATAATCGCAGTTCATTCTTAGCTCTCTCACAGGACAAACGCCCTCCTCGCTTGGAGAGTACAAGGATTCATGAAGGTCATGACTGCACAGAATATGTATGCCTACACCACAACATTAGTCAAGGTCAAACAAACATCGAGATCAAATCTTGAGGTTGCCGAAACAATCCCAACATCAAAACTTAATGTTATGAATCTCAAGGTCATATTCAAGGTCAAGTCGAATCTCAAAGTCGACCAAACCCAATATCAAAACTCAATGACAAATCTCAAAGTCAAATCTCAAGGTCAAACACACACACACTGCACACCTGCAACTATTCAAGGTCACACGTGACGTCATAGTGGTGGGGGGAGACCCAGAACCGGCTTAAATCTCCTACTCATATTAACATTAATGTTTCGAAAAGTAAACAATGTGTCATCACCTAGATATACATGTTGTAGTAATATTCACTAAAATGACTTTTTAAAAATAAACTTTATTTTATACTTTGGTTACAAAAAATGATTTTGAATATGACAACTATTCGAAGTGCAAAATGAAAGTTTGAGATAGAAGTGACGTTCTTCGGTTCTTGGGATCCTCTTATAGATGCGGTGGTGCTGACTCAGAACTGCGCCTTGTTTACGGCTTCTGGAGCGCACGTGGATAAATGCCGACTTGACTTTGTCCTATTTGCTCTTGCAACAATGTTGCAACTGCGTTGTGGAATTACTGCGTAGAATGCCTGGATTTTTTGATATAACATACATTCCATTCCATACTGTATGAATAATTTTCGGTATGTTGAATATATCCCTTTTTTCTCTTCTTAACTCTGTTTTCTTTCCTCACAACTCTCTATGAAGGTTCTGTTTTTCACTTTTATCTTGCCCACAGACGATACAGGAGGATTTTGGGAAGGGACTGGATTTTTCTTCAAGAGCCCATCGTCTGTCTAAAAACTCGCTCAATCCTAGATTAGTCTGCACCAGAACGTTACGTTAATTTTCTCATTGAAAATGATGAAAACTTATTCCAGTACAACGGGATCGTTTTGCCAAGGGAAAAATTGTAGGTTACCTTTTTGCCTTCTTCTTCTTTTTATTTAAAAAATGGTATCTTTATAAAACTGACATTTTGAAGCTCAAGTCAACTTGACTGATAAAATTAAAGTTAACTTCAAAACATTTTTATAATACCGGCCCTTAGTTCAGTAGAAATAACCAAAATGATAAATTTGTGGGATGGAAACACCCCTTCAGGGCTGCAATGGAAATTCTATCACATATCCGCGGTAGAATTAGCTTGGCTAGGTAGGGAAGCTGCTGCTTGTTTGACTTTTTCGTATCGAAACAAATAACGATAGGTTTGTTTTGGATCGAAGCCAGAACGATTCCGAATCGGTTCTGAAGAGTAGGGCAAACGTAGCGTGAAAAATTTTGCTCGGACCCGTTTTAAATAAACAACTGTGTGACTTCTTCGAACGGTTCTAGGACCGTCCCTACTGCGAACCAAAACAAGCCTGAAGTTTCTCAAACACATTTTTCGAAGAAAACAATGACAGCAACGTTTGACCTGTCAGATTATTTAAAAAAATTATGTCAAAAAGGAGCCCAAATATTAAAATCAACAGACTATTCTTAAGAACAAATCGTCACTGGAAAGACGAATATGATCACTGGTATGATAATATGCCCATTGGAAGAAATATGCCCCCAACATATCTGAAAAAATTTACATTCCAACATCAATATTAACAGACACTCAATTCCATATTTAGGAAAAACTTCTATGACCGTCAGAAATATTTTTCAGAAATTCGACAATAACCTTCGTATCTCTTTCCAAACAAATAATTATATTGCTAAAAGCTTAACCAACACCAAAGACAAGATCCAGGTCCTAAACAAGTCAGGAGTATACCAACTTTTTTGCTCCTCCCCCAATTGCTCAGCTGTTTACGTAGCCAGACAGGCAAAACCTTCAGAACCAGAATATTACAAGATTATCGAGAAAAACCAAAATCATAATCATTCCTTTGAAATCAACACTAATACCTGCTTTACAAACCATATCATTAACCAACAACATATTTTCGACCCTAACAATGAGTTTAGCATCTTACAGGTCCTATTTAATAGAGGCATTTCTGTTAACATTAGTGAAATGTACTTCATTAACCTTTCCAGACCCGACCCTAATCACATGTCTTTAAATAATCAAATCCATTTTGATTGTATACCCTTTTTCATTTTCCTTAATTTCTCTTAAAATATTTGCATCTTCTTCTTTCCCACTGGCTCCATCTATACTTCAAAGTTCAGTAACTATTACATCCTTTTTGGGTAGATCTATTAGAATTCAGATTTTTTGGATTGTAGTTTCCATTACAGCCCATCTCTCGGCCTTCCACTACGTTCTTACAGATGTCGCTATTGTACACATTTTGTTCAACAAAATGACAGTGCCCATTTACTGTGCTCTGTCATCTTGTTACCAATTACCAATTTTTGGATGGTCTCAAACTTAAATTCACCTATTATTGTCGTACCTTTTGGTTTTTGGGGCATATCACCCAAATTTAAAAAACATAATTGTCACACACGCTAAGTTCTTACTATGTTTAGTTCACGTTACTTTCCACACCCGATGTTTATGTAAGTTTTTCCAACAATTGTTTTACCCTAACTATGTTCACAAGCTGTTTCCAAACTTTTCAGGAATTTTATACTACACTGAAGATGATCCAAGCTTGGATCGAAACATGTTTATTTGTTTAATACCCATGGTAATTTAGAGATTACCTACACTAGTTTTATGTGGAGAAGACTTTGAGTTCCCTTCCCTTTCAAAATTTCTTCTACTCCACTTTGAGAATGGACTACTTCTATCGATTAATTTGTTGTTCTCCTGATTTGAGTGTTGAAATTGATTTTGGAGTTTATATTGTAATATCTTATACAGTGCACGGCTAAATTATGGAACAAATTCGATATTTCGCAAACAATGTACTTTTGACAAAAATCCTGAAAGAGGTCAATTTTTGTTTTTAAATGCCGATTTATTTATGTATATTCTAAAGAGTGTGTCACTGGTTTTGACATGATGACGTAATTGGTATTTTTTTTAATAATTTTATAATAAATAATTTGATTTGTTTATACAGGGTGAACAAAAATTTATATTTTATTTAAATGTTGTATTTTGTTGGATATAATTATTCTCTTATACTTCTCTAAAGTCTTTCAATACTGCATTCAATGATAATGAATAATTTATTTGTTTATACAGGGTGAACGAAAATTATTATTTTATTCAAATGTATTTTGTTGGATATCAAGTTATTCTCTTATACTTTCAATACTGCATTCAATGATAATAAATAATTTGATTTGTTTGTACAGGGTGATTAATATTTTATTTAAAGGTTGTATTTTGTTGGATATAAAGTTATATTCTCTTACTGAAATAAAATATTAATTTTTGTTCACGCTGTACAAACAAATCAAATTATTTATTATCATTGAATGCAGTATTGAAAGATCTTTTAGATGAAGTATCACAAGACATTTATTTCAATTAAAAAAAATTACCGATTACGTCACCACGTCAAAACCAGTGACATAACCTCTTTAGAATATACATTCAAAAATCGGCATTTAAAAACAAAAACGACGTTTTTCAGGATTTTCGTCAAAAGTACATTACTTGCGAAATATCGCATTTGTTCCATAATTTAGCCGCGCACTGTATACTATTTGTGTTATGAATGAGGGTTATCCAGTCTAGCATTTCGAAATCCGATTACGAATTAGGACTGGTCCTTTCATTGTATGATCAACTTTGGAAACCGAAAACAACGCAACAATCTGACTTTTTTCAGAATCACTGGTAAAAAAAATTCGGGCATAAATTGAATCTTAACACATTATCTTTAAAATAACGACAGAAGTGGATTAAATCCATCGATAGACAAGATTTATCCGAAACCAAACTCAAATATGCTCGAGTTTTTGCAAGCCTATTTTTACTAGTAAGTTCAAAAATAGTTGAATAGACCTGATTTTTTTTGTAGGAAACCTGCAAAAGTCAGATGTTGAACACTTGGCTATGGTGATAACAGCGCTGAAAAATCCCAGAAAAGCAAGACTAGAACATCGAGCTGAAGTTAAAAATTGTTATCTTGAACGATGGAAGATAGTGACAAAAGTTTAAGTCGCAGATGATTCCTTATCTGATTTCTTCATAATCCCCCTTATCATGATTCAAAACAAATTAAAAATCACCATTGATTATAAACGTTTTTTCCCGCATCACACATAGGTGTATTTTACATTTTAGCTGAAAAAGCATATAGCTACCTATGATTGACCAAGGTGACAGGTAACAATTACGAAGTAAATCAGTTCAGTAGATTAACTGAGGATGACAATTACTAATATCTTTAAATTCTGTACAAAATATACAAGCGTAGTACACTATTTTTGCCATATTCATAAAAACTAAGAATATAGGGTTTTTAGGACTTATAAAAAAGTTAAATATTTTGTTGGACTAAAATTAGTAATGTTTATCTAATTTGGACCTATATCTATTGATACCAATTAAAATGGCAGTAAAAACACGTCTTAGTTTGCGGAATCGTGATTACCGGTTGTGTTCCTGTGTCTTGAACGTCAATGAAAGTAATAGAATACAATTCTCCCAGCAATCCCAATCATAGCGATAACTTTGACTAACAAATAGTCTTCATCGGATGCTTCTTGAGAAATAAATTTGCTTCATCTCTTGTCGACCAGCACTACATATTTTTAAGAATGCCGTGATAATCGGGAACTTACCGATGTTCACGTTCTCTTTAACAGGCAACATTGCCTTCAGCATATAATATTTTGACCACAAGGAATTACCAATCATTCTCTTTGACTATAAAATACAACTAAATTAATAAATATTGCTAATATAAAAATTATTTAAAAAATCAGCGTTTGAAAGGTTAGGTTTGTTTAATTAATAAATAGGTAGTGCAGTTATTTATTCAACTTTGCAATAGTTTACTCGTTACCTTGCCAAAACGCCCAGTGGTAAGTACTATTCAGTAGCGGAAAAAGAAATAGGAGTGTTAGGAAAGTTATAGGAGTGTAAGTTCTCTACGTCTCGTGAATCGCCTATACCAAATAATTTGGTACGCCTATGGAATTTCTATTAATAGCCATAGTTAGACAATGGTTCGGGTATCTTCGATAAAAATTGGTTGTTAGATGGGGGAAGGCCAAAGTGGTCGTTTCAATACTGGATGAGCTCTACTGAATTCTTTCTCTCAGACATATATGAAATCTAACTGACCTTGTCATAGTTTTCAAACCACTGGAAGGACTTGCGCAAAATCCAGAGTTTTATTCAAGTCAAGTTCTATGTTCAAAGTAAATGTTTGAGGCATTCGTAATTTTCAAAAGTACTTTTTAGAAAAAAAATGTGCTAAAAATTCAACATTGTGTAGAATTCTCAAAAAATTAAATAACCACTACGTTCAAATATTTCGAACTATCTCTGAATCGTTTCAAACCTAATATAGGAAACTGTCATTCAGTTGACGCTGATTTTCATATAGTTTTTTGTTTTCAAATTACAAATGGCAATCACTCGGCTTTATCAAATGCAACACCCTATATTTTATTGCATCATTGCATGGCATTTTTCAAGAGATTTTTGTCGATATAATGTTTGTGAGGTCTACTTTGTAAAGTTTGCGAGATTTGTTGCAAAATAAGAAATTTTTATGGTTTTTACGCAAAATTTCAGTAGGTAATTGTACAAATCCAATTTTCAATAATGAATTTTACTCGCGTAGAATAAGTGAATATGGTTAACTGTTTCGGCGAAGCTGACAAAAATCCTTTATTAGCAAACAGAATCTACCATAAAAAATATCCAGAAACAAGAACTCCACAGGTGTCTTCATTGCAAAAGTTCGGACATCAGTTTGAACTTACTGGTAGTATGTCTTATACCAGTACTGTCTGAAAATGATAAATACTGCCAGACAAAAAATAATGCAGAAGCATTTTCCCATATGATATTATCCCTGGAAGTCAGCTTACTTTTTCTAATGAATTCAACTACCTGGGCGTTATAATCGACCAAAGACTATATATATCGACATTCTTTCCAAGTCTACAGCGGCTACCTAGACGTGCCGCAGAGTTTTTGGTAAGATATGGTGTATGGAGCCGGAAATTATATACTGTTTATATCAAACCCATGCTCACCTAAGGCCCGGTATTTTCACCTTCGGTTATACTAGGAATAGATTAACCAACGGTTAAAATAAGCTTTTCTTTAACATTTAGTGATAACAAAAATACATTCTAACCGTTGGTTAATGTATTCCTGGTATAACCGGAAGTGGAAATACCGGGCCTAAGCCTCATTAGTATGGTGGCCAGAAACCCAACAGTACTCGGCACAAATCAAGCTGCGGTTGGCCTATCTGGGAATCACAGGGGCAATATTTAGGTACCCCACTGCAGCATTGGAGGTAATGCTGATCTTCCGCCACTCACTCACTCACTTGTGTGTAATGAAGGAAGCGAAAAAGAGTGCCTCCAGACTGCATCAGGCACCAAA
The DNA here is from genome assembly GCA_018342105.1 of Gonioctena quinquepunctata. NCBI lineage: Eukaryota > Metazoa > Arthropoda > Insecta > Coleoptera > Chrysomelidae > Gonioctena > Gonioctena quinquepunctata. Next base: position 99,919 of record JAFIRS010003947.1, on the reverse strand, counting down.
CTTGGAAGCTGAAAATCTGATTGGACATCTGAAGATTCTGGAAAATATTCTAGGTACAACCAGCCATGGGATATGATAGCTAAGCACGACTTCGAAGTGAATTATGAACAACCACCATATATTCACAACGAACGATCCTCAACAAAAAAGAATGCATCAGTATGATATACTGATGTTTCCAAAATGGACGAAATGGCTTGGAGTGGGTCCTAATTTTAGGCTCTCAAAATCCCTAGACAGAAGATTGCCTTGAAAGAGGCTCCAGGAGGCTCAAGCAGCACTCAAAGAAAGCTCTAAAGTCACATACTTGTGAGTCTAGACTGACTTGAGACTGCAAACCCTCCCTAAGACAAGTGGCTACGAACATCAAGTCACTCTGATGTGGCTGCCAGGTCACAAGGCCATGAGGAAGCAGACAGCCTTGACAAGGAAGGGGCAAACACTCAATTTTCTTTCCCACATCAAGGAAGATTTTCGGCGCCCTGGGAAGCTGACCAAATCAAAACCCACTGGAATGAGGCTACAGGGCAAAGACAAGCAAAAAGGCTTCTGAGCCCATCGCCAAGGAAAGCTAAACAGCTTCTCGAGTAACGGGACTGCTCACCAGACATTGTCCTCTGAGGTACGAGATCTTCACTGAAACTGCCGAACACCTGCTTGAGTTTCTCGAAAGGAGATCATTAACGCCTTCCGAGATCAGGAACTAAGCTCCCAGGAAACTCGTACGCTTCGCAAGGTATCTCGGAATCCCGAGTCTTGAATAGATGGAGGGAAATGTATAAACTACCCTATAGATCGAGGAACGGAGAGGCTGAAGAGCCATATCGACCACCTACAATCTACCCCAGACATGGTAACACTTAAAAAAATTAATATATTTGTTGAATATGACTAAGAGTATATTACAACTCATTTGAAATTTATTATACCTGTGCAACAAATTCCTATAACCTTCCCAAACATTTTTTGTTGTTGTTGAATGTTGACATATGTATTATTTTAATGATTTCAAAATACATGGTGGTAAAATAATTGTGGAATAAACCATTTCAAAATAAGATTGTATGTTCTTTATTTTCTCTATTACCTTGAATTTTTTTTGACAGTTCTAACAACCATTCAAATTTTGTCATTTTGTGTCATATGAAACAATTTCACCCAATCATGTCAACATTACACTGATAATTGCATTCAGTGCAATTATCAATTTTCCAAATAAATTTAAAATGTCACGTTTTGGCAATACAACCTACAGTCACAAATATATATGGGGAATATTTATGGAATTTTGCTGCGAACGAGAATATGAATCAAATGAACATAGAAGCTTAGAAGAATTGGCGTTGATACTAAAAGATTGGGCGGTCAATATAAGAAAGAAAGGCGGGACCGAATTTAAAGAAGCAACGGTGAAGATAATGTGGAACGTTTCGTGCAAACTTTTGCAAGAAAAGTACTATAATGACTATAATATTATGATTGACCCGTTCAACAATATGGTATTCAAACCAGCCCGAGATGCCCGCGATGCAATCAGGAAGAAACTACTAGCAGATCCATGTAAACGTAAGTCCAGTTCAGTTTCGTTAAATTTGTCTGAAGTTAACAAAATAATATTGCTATGGTATGAAAATACTCCGAAGGTCTTATGCGTAAATTTTACCATATTGCTGCTGTAGAATTAGCGTGGCAAGGAGGAGAGGCAGTTGCTTGTCTGGTGGAATTTTTTCAAATCGAGAAAAATAACGATGACTCTCCAACAAATCGCATTGGATACAATCCGGTGTTCAGTAAAACGTACCAAGGTGGTTCTGAAAGCTGTACAAGTAGTAAATGGTTGGTTTCCAATAGTGAAAGACAAAGCTGCCCTGTACGTCTTTTTCATAAACTGATATCAAAACGAGGCGAAAATATTACCTTACCACGACTGTTCTTTAAATCAAATCGACACTGGAAAAATGAAACTAACAAATGGTACGATAATGTACCAGTTGGAAGAAATACAATAAATGGATGGACTAAATCTGCTGCTGAGGTTATTGGCTTGAATGTAAAGGGCAAAAAGATAACAAATCACTCGAATAGATCAACTGCTGCTAGCGAATTGGCAAAAAGTGGTGTAGAAGAACAACAATTGCTGAAAATTACTGGTCATAGAAATCAAAATTCTATAAAACCATACTCAAATCTCGATCAAGAACACCACAACAAGATCATAAATATTATGCGTGGTGATAGATCTTCTATAGTAGAGAACAGCAACGAATCTAATGTTAAGTTAAATTTTAATAATTATACTTTCACTAACTGTACTTTTGATAAATTTATAAATGTTTCATTGTGTTGAGTTATAAATTTTTTTGTCAAAAAATTTTCCGCCGAATGTCCTTCGGACATTGACAAATGCCTCATAATTTTATGACAAATTTCTCAAGCTCGTTGCTTGGTAACAGCCCTCAGCCTTCGGCTTCGGGCTGTTACCAAGGAACGAGCTTTCAATTGTCATAAAATTATCTCGTCTATTATCAATGTCCTAGGGATATTACTACTGATAACTGTTTCGGGTTCCAATACAAATTGAAAGTAATATGAATTCTTCTAGAATACATAGAGTGCATGCATTGTTATAATACAACTAGCTTTGCAAGGAGGTTTGCGAATATTTCCACAACCATTTCTAGATCGGCAGTTCCTAGAGTGTAAATATCAACAATATTTATCTCTGATTCTGTTTTAATACTGCCACTGAAACTACATAACGTCAAAAAATATCCACTTTTACTTGCTCTTATCCATGAAATCTTGGCTTTGTGCTCCGGTGGTAAAGAAACGTGATTACCTTATTCACACGCGTAAATCAATACCTATGTGTTCGTTGTACTGATCAAACAAGTGTGCTATGAAAATTATTCACTTCATTTCTTATGCGTACTTCGATAATGTTTGGTTATGATAAAATTATTCCCGTTTTCTTGTCTTCAATATTCGACTGTCACCATCACAATATAATTGATCTTTCACAAATGATCTTTGAACGGAAATATTCCAGTATTAATTGTTTCGAATAATTTTTGTATTTGGTCCAACAAATATTGTTGGGGTATTTTTAAGGATTGGCAATTCATTCAGAAATCTACGAAGGCGTAGAAGGGCCAACAACAAATTATTTTTCAAAAAATTTGAAATTGCCACTTTGAACTGACAATTGTCACTTTGAAAGTGGAACCTTGTACCATTTTCTAGTCAACGCACATGTCTCAAAAGTTCAGCAGTGGAGTTTCTCTATTGTCATAAGTATGTTGCCAACAATACATTCAATTTGCACAACCTATGAAAAAATATAGAAATAAAAATTTATGAATAAATTTTTGGAGATAAAATGGTATTCAAGTTGAGGAAACATGACAGCGACATGTCAAAAAGATTTTGGAAATAATAAAAAATAAAAATGTTGAGTACAGAAAAGTGTCAAAAATAATAAAAAAATGTGCATAAAATGAAAAATTAAAATATGAAATAAACAAAAAGTGAGGGTTGCCAAGAGGAAAAATAACAAGCTTTGGGAGATGAAAAATGATGTTGAAGACGAAAGCCGTACAAAATTTTGTAAAACAATAAATGACAAAATACAAGAAAAACTGAAGCAAATCCTCCATTATACAATATAACCAATAACCAGAAACAAAAAGGAGTAGAAATTGTCAAGGAAAAACTACCCACCTTTTAAATATAGCCTAAGTCCTATCCCTTAAAGGGGCCTTCCACAGTGGAGCTGCACTTTCCCATATCCGAAAAACCACTTCCAGGATTCACGAAAACACTCAAGAGGAAGAATAACAGGTATTTTTTAAAACCAGAACTGAACAAAGTGAGCGTATTCGTGCCAGACACTTCTTTCGGGTATTTTGATGACTTATTCACTGATTTGAATATTATTTCATATTTATGCTCATAAACTGAGTATAACCTTCAAACGTATATTCACTCGTTACCTCATTTCATATGAGCAAATGTTTGACAAATGTATTTCACTGTTTATTAAATTGAGGTATATTTCGCAGGTTAGGTCGTTTCAAGGATTCATTTGAATAAAAGAAGCATTTTTTACCATTTTCTGAATCCATTATTTATCTTTTGACGTCAAGCAGAGCAACAAGTTGGCACTACTGAATCCACCTTGAGAAAGGAGACACATTATTTTCCATAGGCGAACCGACTGAGCTGGGATAAGATAAAAGAATACAGGCAAAAGAGTATTTGAAAAAGGGTAAGAAGAACATAGCCGGATATTTATTGATGTTATGATAGGTATTTCTTTTCATAAATTTTAAATAAAAATAAATCATTTAATTTAACGTATCAACAAATAGCAAATATTTTATTATGATGAGTAATTGGTAATAAAAAAAAAATTACAATAATAACATCATTATTATAATAATTGGCGACCACCGCGGGCCTATAATAATAATAAATATTCGAGTCATCAATAATAATATATATATATATATATATATATATATAAATTTAAAAAAGTTCATAGTGGGGAATGCAGAATATCATAAAACTCTTGTAAGTTTGTCCCAGCTTTCGGAATTGATTTATTCCATCATCAGGAAACTACAATTTTTAAAATATTACATATGAGAGATTATCGTAAAGTGAATTGATAATATTTACAACTTAGGTGAGATTGGATAACACGATGTTCAGTAAAAAATATTTTTTGTCTTTTGACATTATGGTAATAAATAATGAGAAATGTAAAACAGAGAAATGAACTAATGTTCAATTACCACACTTATATGTTAAAAATTATACATAAAACATGTTAAAATCCCTTCAACTATGTATATATACAGTGCTAGTCAAAAGTCCCCTCCCCCCCTCGTATCTTTTGAACGGGTATACTTATAATAATGAAATTTGGAGGGTGGAAATAAACGGATGTAGGCTTCTCAACTGGTCATAACAGGTGACGCAATAGTCATAAATGACGTCACAAGGCCACTGTGACCAATAATTTTAAATGGGACCCTATGGCAAGTGACAGCTCGTTTGAAAGGTATTGAAAATACCTATTCAGTCATACCAATTTTGTTTGGGTTTCGGCTGATTTTGATTGATAAATTGAAGAAATACGAAAATTATAGTTTCGCATTTAATTAATAAAGATTTTAAAGTACGCCTCTGGTTAATTGTCAAAAAGGTTGACGTTTTTGAATTCTCTACTTGTCAAAAGTGTTTATACCTTGAAAATTTACCTAAGCTATTGTTTAACGAGACGTTTAAGTGTTTACATAGGCAAAATGGTACGTACTGTAGCCGACAAAGTAGCAGCTATCTTAATAATTGGTGAATGTAGAAACAATTTCAATGCAGCGGAACGACTGTTTAATGAGAGGTACCCCGATCGCCCTATATCGAGGGTTTATTTGAGGGAGCTTCTTCGGAAGTTTGAAGCATCAGGTAGTGTTCAAGATGCCAAACGATCTGGTCGACCAACAATTAGTGATGACAAAAAATTTGACATAATTGGAGAAATGGTAGTAAACCCTACTTCTTCCACAGCCCAAGTTGCGTCTATCTGTGAAGTCAGTCAAAGGACAGTACATAGGGTGTTGGCTAAAACAAATTTCATCCATACAAATTAAAAATGGTGCACCAACTTTCAGATGATGACCCCGACCGAAGACTAGAATTCTGTGAAACTATGTCCAATAAAATGAACCAACAACCAGGCTACATACAGACAATTTGTTTTAGTGACGAAAGTACTTTCTTTCTCAATGGAAATGTTAACACTCAAAATGTGAGGTATTGGAGTGACACAAATCCTCACATCTTTCGTGAAAAACATACTCAATTTCCAGAAAAAGTAAATGTTTGGGCAGGTATTTTGGGAAACCACATAGTTGGGCCTCTTTTCTCAATGCTAACTTAACCGGTGAATTGTATCTGGAGATGTTACAAAATGATATTGAGGCGTTAATTCTTGAAATTCTAGAAGATAATCCAGATGAATTCGACAACTTGGAAATAACGTTTCAACAAGATGGTGCTCCTGCACACTATTACGGTGCAGTAAGACGTTACCTAGATGAAGAATATCGTGGTAGATGGATTGGACGACGAGGTTCGATCGAATGGCCAGCTCGGTCACCGGACCTTACACCATTAGATTTTTTTCTATGGGGTACTTGAAATCTAAGGTTTACGCTACAGCACCTGACAGTATTGCCATTCTGAAACAACGAATTGTTGAAGAATGTAGGGCAATTTCCGCTGACACACTGGGACGAGTACGACAAGAGTTTAGCAATAGGATGCATTACTGCCAGGAAGTAGATGGAGCACATTTTGAACACTTATTATAAGAACTGGTTCTTAAATCTTTATTAATTAAATGCGAAACTATAATTTTCGTATTTCTTCAATTTATCAATCAAAATCAGCCGAAACCCAAACAAAATTGGTATGACTGAACAGGTATTTTCAATACCTTTCAAACGAGCTGTCACTTGCCATAGGGTCCTATTTAAAATTATTGGTCACAGTGGCCTTGTGACGTCATTTATGACTATTGCGTCACCTGTTATGACCAGTTGAGAAGCCTACATCCGTTTATTTCCACCCTCCAAATTTCATTATTATAAGTATTCCCGTTCAAAAGATACGAGGGGGGGAGGGGACTTTTGACTAGCACTGTATATATATAGATATATATATATATATATATACATAGTTGAAGGGATTTTAACATGTTTTATGTATAATTTTATATATATATATATATAGATATATATATATATATATATATATATATAATATATATATAAATATATATATATATATATATATATATATATATATATATATATATATATATATATATACGAAGGTTATTGTGGGAGTGTGACCTTCGACGCAGGTCACACTCCCACAATAACCTTCGTACAATGCGAACGCAAAACTCAAATAAAATAATTTTGTTTTAACCTGATGATGACAAATACCATGTCGAAACGTCGTTAAGAAAAATTATATGAATTGACTGAATCAGACCTTTATTCCGAGAATTTGAAGAAAATATATATATATATATATTTATACGAAAGGCTCCAACAAGCAAAAAAAATATAAGTCAATTATTCAAACTTTTATGTCACCATTTGTGAAAACGGAGGTCGGAAAAAACTTGTTAGTTAACAGTAGTATAACTTTTTGAAAAATCAACATAAGAATTTCTTTCCAACGGAACTTGATGAAAGGATAATTTTTTCAAATGTTAAAATGTATATTTAATACTATAAAAAAAAATATTTCATGTGGTATATTGTTTTCAGTAACTGCCGCGCGGAGACAAATTTTCGGCATTAAATTAAAATGATAAATAATAGAGATAGAGTTCCAGGAATTCGAACTTTTTTTTTAACTATCAATAGTTGTCGAATTATCAGCGAAAAACTAAATGGCCTTTTTTTCCTCTTAATTTCTGTAAAATCATCGAAATACATTTTTTTACCTGTCATTCCGAATCCAATGAGCTATCACTCATATTTTTAGGAGCTTTATCAATAATTTCGAACTTGTTGATCAGACTATATGATCCAATTTAGTTTCGCTGGCAGTTGGCAAAACTCTCAACTTCCTATTGATCATAAGTAATGTTTTTTATGATTAATAGATGAGTCTATCAATGGTTAAACCATACTAAAACTAAGTGGACAAAACCGAATCTATAATCCCAAAATAAAATTGTACATCCTGGATAAATTCCAAATTTGACAGAAACCAACTAACTTTTAAACTGTCAATCTAACATGTCTGTGTAAATTCATAATCCGCCAGTCACAAGACCCCAATAATTGACTTTGAAACTATCGATCCAACATCGGGTGATCGTTGTCGATTGACCCATAAATTTAAGTTTCACATCACCTGACATGTTATTATATACAGAAAGCAATAACGATTATAAAATATCGAAGCTTAAACACTGATCGCAGATAATGACCGGTTCACTTTCTACAGACGATGTTCCATTCTCTGCCAAATGGGAATCTATTCGGATCCCGAATAAAGAGTATGAACCACAAAGAGGATGTGATACTTCGTTTTATCCCCTCCTGTGTACATAGGACGTTGTCCTTTATGATAATAATAATATACTCTCTTTATTTAAATTAATCAATTAATGACATCCACTTCAAACTAACCACAGAACATTCCTGGATTCGTGTGAGTGCAAGAAATACGCATAACAGGTATTGTATCTTCATAAACTCAATCAAGTGGGAATATTCATCGAACTATCACATTCTCGGTTTGATTACAAAAAACACATTATTTTGAGTGAAAATATTCTTCTTCTGTTTATCAAAAAGACTGAGAATGACCTATAAATATTTATTTTGGAATATTTCTATTATTGTGCATGACCAAGCAAATTTAAAGTTTTCAATTTTGATTGGTTGAAAAGTATTACTAGAATATGATAGATATCGCAGACATAGGTTGTTTTGAGTAATATTTCAATAAAAAACAACTATCTTACCATTTTTGGACTCATCATTTATTATTTGATCATTTTGCAATCAATCTTTCTAACATAGACAGTATATTGACATCAAGAAAATAACTAGATGGCGCAGCTGCAATCCTCCTGAGACTGAGGGAATCATCTCTACATAGGCGTACCGACTGAGCTGGAAAAAGGTAAAATAAAAAAAACAAAAAAAGGAGAGGTGAAGTGTACAGGAAAAAAGAGTAACAAGCATCATAGCCAGAGTTTTCTTTTGTTATGATTAGTACATCTCACAAAAAAAAATTATTAACAATCATATACAACATAACAATATATATTTATATATACACATACAGTGCGCGTCAAAATTATGGAACAAATTCGATATTTCGCAAGCCATGTACTTTTGACAAAAATTCTGAAATAGGTCGATTTTTATTTTTAAATGCCGATTTTTTTATGTATATTCTAAAGAGGTTATGTCACTGGTTTTGACATGGTGACGTAATCGGTAATTTTTTTAAATTGGAATAGATGTCTTGTGATACCTCATCTGGAAGGCCTTTCAATGCTGCATTCAATGATAATAGTTAATTAGATTTTTTTTTGTACAGGGTGAACAAAAATTAATATTTTATTTCAATAAGACAATAACTTTGTATCCAATAAAATAGAACAGTTAAATAAGATGTTCGAAATGCCATCCACCAGTCTCTTGACAATAAGCAAATCTACTCTTGTAGATTTTGCGGCCTATCTACATAGACCTTCGATTTCAAATAACCCCACAAGAAAAAATCCAGCGGCGTAAGATCTGGAGATCTTGGGGGCCACTCCACCTCCCAGGAAAACAGTTATTCAAAAACTCGCGAACATCACGTGCATAGTGCGGGGGTGCACCATCTTGTTGCAACCAAATACTTTCATTTGGTGAGTTAGGATTGTTGGCGTTTGGAAAAATATCGGCAAGGCTAGGTATGAGTTCATTTCTTAAAAATTCCAAGTAACGCTCCCCTGTGATATTTCATTCGAAAAAATACGGGCCAATAATCCTGTCGTTTATTATCCCTGCCCAAACATTGACTTTCTGAGGGTATTGAGTATGCCCGTATATCATCCAGTGAGGATTATTCCTACTCCAATATCTGCAATTCTGACGATTTACTGAACCATTTAGGCAAAACGTAGCCTTATCGGAAAACAGAATTTGTTTTATGAAACGTGGATTGCGGTTACACAAATCCTGCATTATTTTACAGAACTCCACACGGCGATCGGGATCATCATCATTGAGTTGTTGATGTAGCTGTACTTTGTATGGATGGTACTTTTCTGCTTTTAGTACGAAATACAGAACTTTGGGATATGTCAAGATCTGCTGCAATTTGTCGTGAAGTATTGTGAGGATTATTCTCTACACCCAATAGAACATCAAACATCAAGTTTCACGTTTTCTTCTATTTTAGGACGTCCAGCATTCGGAATATGTTTGACATGACCAGTTTCTCTAAATTTTTTCTCAATCTTACTGACTGTTGAACGACTGATAGGTCTATTTGGATACTTCGCATTGAACAAGTCGCATACCTCTTGCTGAGTTCTGGTTCTATCTCCGCATCCAATAAAAATTAAAATTTCTATGCGTTGGGTTTCATAAAGTAGCCATAGTTTACTTTTAGAACCTTTTCACTTAGAATTTGTGAAGAATATTTGTTGATATTTCAACTGACATTTATTTGACACTAACTTGCCTATTATGGCATTAATTTGTGATTGTCTTTTGTTTCCATTCTAGACTAGGAAATAGCTAACTATTAATATTTGGAAAGGATCCATTGGTTTAGTAGAGCACTGACTCACTAGTCTGCCAGGGCAGTCTGAGGGATTAGAGCCTTGGCTCAAAAAAGTAAAATTTTGGATTTTTTAACACGCTTTTATTATCTTTACTTGTAACTAAATAACTCACAATGTAATAAAATCTTGGAAGTAAATATTCACCCACTTCCAATCTTTCGAATAATCTGAAATTTGTCACACATATCAAGGACCGATGACAATACAAGAATTTCATAATCATAATGTAATAATAATAAAAATATATTTTTCCAAACGCCAACAATCCTAACTCACCAAATGAAAGTATTTGGTTGCAACAAGATGGTGCACCCCCGCACTATGCACGTGATGTTCGCGAGTTTTTGAATAACTGTTTTCCTAGGAGGTGGATTGGTAGACGCAGACCGATAGAGTGGCCCCTAAGATCTCCAGATCTTACGACCATGGATTTTTTCTTGTGGGGTTATTTGAAATCGAAGGTCTATGTAGATAGGCCGCAAAATCTGCAAGAGTTGATAAATCGAATTAGGATCGAAATTAACAGAATTACTCCGGAAGCAATGTGCAAGAGGAATGTGTCCGTAGATTTGCTTATTGTCAAGAGACTGGTGGATGGCATTTCGAACATCTTATTTAACTGTTCTATTTTGTTGGATATAAAGTTATTCTCTTATTGAAATAAAATATTAATTTTTGTTCACCCTGTAAAAAAATATCTAACTGATCATTATCATTGAATGCAGTATTGGAAGGCCTTTCAGATGAGGTATCACAAGACATCTATTCCAATTTAAAAAAATTACCGATTACGTCACCATGTCAAAACCAGTGACATAACCTCTTTAAAACATACATAAAAAAATCGGCATTTTGAAATAAAAATCGACCTATTTTAGGATTTTTGTCGAAAGTACATGGCTTGCGAAATATCGAATTTGTTCCATAATTTTGACGCGCACTGTATATATATATATATTTATATATATATATATATATATATATATATATATATTTTATATATATATATATATATATATATATATATATAGATTGTGGCATATCAGACACATTTTTAAATTATAGAAAAAAACCATTTTCGAGCAGGATTCGAACCTGCGTCCTTTAGATCTCTAGTCATATGCTCTACCAACTGAGCTCTCGAAGACACAAGGTTCCGTCTGCATCTCGAGCACAAGGTTCCGTCTGCATCTCGAGATACCGCTTTTTACTATTATTTAATGTTAGATGTTGGATGGATTGAGGAGGTGGAAGGGATCTCGAGTACTTATCAATGGCATCAAGATCAGCTTACCTTTCACTCTAACGTCTGTAAAAAAAATTTTTACAAAAAATTAAACCGACGAAAATAGAAACTGAAAAGTAAAAAATAAACATTCTCATTAATAACTAATCTCCTAAACTAATTTATGTAACTAATTTTGAGTCAGTGCCAAACAAACAACGAAAATCATTGAATTTCTTGAAGAAAAATATCAAAACACCACCGCGCATCCTGCTGCCATCATTTTACGCTCTACTTAATTCAATTGCTAGTTTGTTTGGCGCCGACTCAAAATTAGTTACATACATTAGTTTGGGAGAATAGTTATTAATGAAAATGTTTATTTTTTACTTTTCAGTTTGTTTTCGTCGGTTTAATTTTTTGTTGAAAAGTTTTTATTTTTCAATTTTTTGTGGCTGAAATTTACTACTACCTACTTAATTATTGATTACTTCCAAAATACTTACCCACCTTACTTCAACTATTAACAGTTAAATAATTTGATTATCTACTTTCACTATTTATTGTTATATAATAGAAATTATTTTTGCTAGTTCTGTTTGGTTTATTTCATCACTTCGTACATTCCATTCTTTTATAGAATGTAATTATTGTGACGGATGTAGGAGAACAAAAGCGATGACATTGACACGTCAACTACATATGTGTGCCCATGTTCACAAGTGAAAAACCAATCATTCCCTATTTTTCTACCCATAGGGGTGGATTAATTCATTCCAAATTCAAATATGAACAACTATGAGGTGTACCCTAACTAATAAAAAAAGAATCATCCAAATCTGAAAACCCAGTACAAAGTTAAACCTTATAGAATCGGTTAACGGACCAGAATTCAGAGGGTGAACGATCGATATTTTTATTTTGCTACCCTTAGGGGCGGATTTTTTTGTAAAATTCAAATGGGACCAACTTCGAAGTACACCCTATCCAATGAAAAAAAAAAACATCGAAATCGGACTCTTCTGTAAAAAGTTATGCGTGGTCATACATAAAAAAAATAATATACGTGTTGACTAGAGAACCTCCTCCTCTTTGATTTCGCATTTAGAGATACGACATTGACATTAAATAAAAGGAATAAGTATCTCGTTAATAACATTAAATAAGAGGGAAAAGCGGCATCTCAAAATGCAGGCGGAACATTGTGTCTTCGATAGCTCAGTTGGTAGAGCATATGACTAGAGATCTAAAGGACGCAGGTTCGGATCCTGCTCGAAGATAGTTTTTTCTATAATTTAAGAATTTGACTGATTTGCCACAATGTTCCTTCATGTATATTTTCACAGACGCAATCTTCATTTAGTATTTATATATTCGGCTAAAATATCATTCAGTGGTCGGAGATCGACTTCCTGAACCTTGGCTGAAACCTTCACGTCGATGGTGACGTTATGGTGATGGCCATTGATAAGTACTCGAGATCCCTTCTACTTTCTTAACCCATCCAACATCTAACATTGAATAATAGGAAAAAGCGGTGTCTCGAAATGAAGACAGAACCTTGTGTTTTCGAGAGCTCAGTTGGTAGAGCATATTACTAAAGATCGAACGGACGCAGTGTCGAATCCTGCTCGAAAATAGCTTTATTTCTATAATTTAAAAATTTGTCTGATATGCCACAATCTTCCTATGGTACATTTTAGTATATATTATAATATATATAATATATATATATATATATATATATATATATATATATATATATATATATATATATATATATATATATATATATATATATATATATATATGCCCAGAGATGTCCTGATTAAATCAGGAAATCTCACTGTGAACCAACCCCAAATTATAGGGGGTTAGTGAAGTGGGTCAAATATCCACAAGAACACAACTACTTCCCTGGCTAATGCCTCGACGGACTTTGGATGACATCTTGATTAAACGTGCGAAGCCTCTCTATTGAGAGGTTACTTTGCAATTACTTGGTGTAAAGCAGATACATTCCAACCAATGCAATTCGGGTTGACCACCTGTATACCGGTTTCGGAGTTCTTGCCCCTCATCAGTACAGGATAGGTCATGCAGACAACAACTAATGTCTGCAAGCCCAAATCGATTGATCCAAATAGCTCTACTTCACTGCCATGTCTGAGGCGAGAACTTTCAGGCGGAGAAGTCCGACTGGTAGCGCCACTTCAGAACAAGCGCAAGCACACCCATATAGACACTCCAAAGCTGGAGGCAGAAATCTGTAACACATAGTCCAGTGGTTTCTGCATGTGCCCAGAGATGTCCTGATTAAATCAGGGAATCTCACAATTTGAAGCTGAATCCTGGCAAATGCCATGTCATGTTCTTCCGAAACAAAAACCAAAGGCAATATGTTAAAGATCACATGAAACTCAATATAGGAGACAAAATTCTCAAATCGGTTGACTGTGCAAAAAACTTAGGTATCATTTTCGATTAAGATTGGATATTCAATGCACATATAAAACAGCTTTTGATAAAGTCCTATGCCACTCTCAAAGTTCTCTATCCATAGACAAAGCTTGTCCCCTAGTACAAAAAAGCTTCCTTCCCAATCACTTATACTATCTATCCTCAATTATGGAGACCCTGTCTATGGCTCCTTCTTGAATTTGGCAAACCAATCCAAAATACAACGCGTACAAAACTCTTGTGTTCGCTTCATCTCCGGGATACGAAAATTCGAACACATTTCCCAAGCTCGTTCCAGTCTTGGCTGGGTACCAATGTCTGTTCTCAGGGAGTTTAACTATTGTAACATCACCTACATAGTATTGAAATCGAAAACACCTGTTTCCTGTTCCTCTATTCAATAAATTGACAAAGATATTTGAACTCCATTCTTTTAACCTTCGAACTGATCAAAACCTACACATCCCTCGTCATTCGTCAGCTGTGTTCAGAAAATCCTTCTCCTACTTAGCTGTACAATACGATTATGAAACACCTCCTTAAATTCTAAAAATCCTCATTTAAAAGGAAACTGAAAGCAAAATTCAATATGTGATCAGATTAATTCAATTTTATTTCCAACTATCTTGCTTGTATATGTATACTACAAACAATTTATACCATCACACAATCTATATTAATGTTCAGTTACACTCTATTCTTGTAATGCTTAATAGGTGTAGTGTAAGAGTAGCTTTAGCTAAACTTCGCCCATTATGTAATATTGAAATATTAAATGAAAGTCGATTATAATTATTATTCCCCAACCCAAAATTATAGGGGGTTAGTGAAGTGGGTCAAATATCCATAGGAAAACAACTTCTTCCCTGGCTAATGCCTCGACGGACGTTGGATGACATCTTATGGATAAACATGCAAAGCATCTCTGTTGAGAGGTTACTTTGCAAATGCTTGCTGTGAAGCAATGCAATTCGGGTTGACCACCTGTATACTGGTTTCGGTGTTCTTGCCCCTCATCAATACAGGGTAGGTCATGCAGACAACAACTTCAGACGTTAGTTGTTGTCTGCATGACCTACCCTGTACTGATGAGGGGCAAGAACCACGAAACCGGTATATGGGTGGTCAACCCGAATTGCATTGGTTGGAATGTATCTGCTTCACAGCAAGCATTTACAAAGTAACCTCTCAATAGAGAGGATTTGCACGTTTATTCATAAGATGTCATCCAACGTCCGTCGAGGCATTAGCCAGGGAAGTAGTTGTTTTCTTATGGATATTTGACCCACTATAATTTGGGGTTGGTTCACAGTGAGATTCTCTGATTTAATCAGGACATCTCTGGGCACATGCAGAAACTCACTGGACTAGGTATATATATATATATATATATATATATATATATATATATATATATATATATATTGTTATGTTATGTTATGCCAGTTAAAGGTTTAAAAGGAAAAAAAAAAAAAAAAAATAATTATAAATATTATTAGTTAAGAGATTTTTTTTTGAATAACTTTTGAAGTTCTATTTATTTATAAGCCTTTGTATAATATGGATAGATAAAAATGTCAAAATAATATAACACAATCAATTTCATACACTGTCATAATGATCATAAACCATAATTGGAAAAAAAACAACAAAAAGTCTAAATTTGCATGAATAAAAGGTGATCAACACATTTGTAAATTTGAAACATACAGTATATGAAATTGGAGATAACTAAAAGTAACCAATGGTAGAACAGCAAACGTCTTCATGATAATAGCCAATCAGAGAATAGATGGTCATAGGTAAAAATTGGAAATTGTGAAGGAATAGCAATTGGTTGATATCATAAGCAATTATTATTAGAATTTGTAAATAGTAATAAGTATGGAAAAATAGTTGGATATATAAATTGAGTAAGATAAACCTAAACAGTGAAATGTGACAATTTAGTGCCCGAATTCAAAATTTCAAATGGGAAAACAGGACGGGAAACTTGTATCGAGGCAACAACAAACAAAGCCAACGAGGAGATTGAAAATAAAATTAGAAGGGAATGGACGCGACATTTTGAGAGAACAAAAATTGAAAGAATTCCAACATTTGAAGAGCAAAACCAGTATTACCTGAATTATATATCATTTCCACGTCTCCAAAGCTGATTTCCGCATCTGTTTGGTTCCTGATTTATGGTATTGGAGTTCCTGATAGCGCTTGTAGTGACAAGGTATCCAGTTTCAGGGCATATCTTGAAACACCGACATCTCCAGCAGGTATAAAAACTTTAATAGTGCTTTTCCGGTCCTGAACTATTTCACAAATAACATATTTCACATTCGAAGAACTTTATGTCACCTTATTTTGAACAATAACAGAAAACGTCACTCTCACGGAAAAAGTGAGGTTCTGTTTATCTATCCATGATCTGATTTATTGTTTTTATCCGTGAATATTTATTTGATTCCCACTAGTATAAGTTATTTCTCGTAGGCCAGGTATTTTAAGTCTTCCTGAATAAAGGAGATAATTGCTTTTTGATATTTTGTTGTTTATTTTCTCACAATGATCAATAACATACCTACGACCATTGAATAACTTGAGTTTGACATATCAAGTAGTGGCTAAATTGCTTTGAACCGGCTATCTGAGATGAGGGCGTACCAACTGTGCTAGCTGTGGTGAGAAAAGGAATAATAATTGTCAGCTACGTGACGAGAGAACAGTGACGTTCGTTGGCAATTATTATTACCACATACAAATTATTATACAGGGCAAAAATATCTATCTATATCATATCAATTTGGTTCACAAAGAATAACAAAAATTATTAGCTTCATTCATTATATAAAAAACAAAAAATATTTTCCAATTCATCAAAACATAACAATATATATATAATTTATTTAAAGAGGCCAATGTATTTGACGTAAGGCAGGCTTACTGCATCAACTTATTAGTTAATGTGAAAAGCAATAAAATTCAACTTGAATCTGTCGATCACAATTATAGTACCAGGAACAAACAAAAAAAGATACCTAGATCGGAAAAAGCAATTGGACAACGATGTTCAAATTACCTCGGACCTCGCCTACATAATATGCTACCAGAGTTTATAAAAAAAATAAATAGTTCTATTATGTACAAAAAACTTATAAAAACTTGGATTTCCCGTTCCGAAAGGACATTGTTTCATGATTTTGTCAACCAAACTTTCAAAAAGTGATTAAAGTTAAAACACCAATCGTTTATATAAAGCATGCATATACGCAAAGCTGACAACCAACAGAATATGAGACAATACCCGAATATGACCTACACCCCGAATATGACGTACCTACACCTCAATTATGATAAACATACCTACTGCAAACGACATTCAGCCTAAATATGACATTTACTATTCTCACACATATCACAAGGATAAGAATATCTATTTACTATTTTATTATATCTATTTTATTATTATATTTATTTTATTTTATAATATCTATTTACTATTTTATTTATACATTCATTAGTTGAAACTTCTTTTACCAAATTTATATACTTATGTGCTTCAAAATATGTAAAAAAAAAATATCATTGTTTTTCTTAGTTTTAAGTTAATATCACATACAAGCGATAGTTTTATACTAAAGCTTCGTGATTTTCTTCCTGTTTATTCACTTACAATAAATATATATCTGTACTTCAATTATTGTAAAATTTTAAATTTCGTGAATAAACATTATTATTATTATTATTATTATATATATATATATATATTCTTTATTTTCTCGGAATAAGGGCCTTAGTCAGTCTATATATTTTTTATTTCATTCGACGTTTCGACATTGTTTATGTCATCTTCAGGTAAAAATATAATTCAACTAGTATTCTTTCATTTCATTTCATGTTTCATGATTGACTGAACGTTGTTGAATTCAACACTGTTTGTCTTGGATGCGTTGGTGAAGATTTGTATATGTTGCATGGATCAATTGCGTATTTGTTTCTTTTTTGTACAGAGGGAGTAATTTAGGGATGGTGGGGTAATGAGCCATGGTGGAGTTGTGTGAGTACTGGAAGCTTGGATTGGAGGAATTTCCTGAAGTTGGATGAGAGCGAGAGAACGTTTGATCCTTTCGTAGAGAGGAAGATGTTTTTTTGCGTGTTGACTGATTGGAAAGTATCTGATTTGGTGAATGTTCTGGCCTTGACGTTTTGCTGCATAGGATAGACTCAGCTCTTGCCTTCTCAGGTGCAAAGGTAGCACACCGATTTCGCAGAGTAGACTATCGATGGGAGTAGTTCTGTAAGCACCGGAGATAGTGCGGAGTGCATTGTTATGAATTGTGTCCAAGACTTTGAGAGTAGTGGTGGAAGCTGATGAATAGGATATGCAGCCGTAATCTAACTTCGAGCGGATCAATGTTTTGTATAATGTAAGTAACGTCTTTCCATCTGTGCCCCATTGTTTGTTTGCAAGACATCTAAGGAGGTTCAATCTCTTTTGGCATGTTACAGATAAGTATCGAAATGTTTCTTTCTTATTTACTAATTTCCGGATACTCAGTTTTACTTGACCATGTGAGAAATTAAATCCTAGCTAGGATCATTATGAATGATTGAATAAAAAGTTCCATTCAATTTTTTCTAATAAAATATCATTCCAGTACATCACAAATCCAACCCTTGAAAAATTTATTGTAAGTAGATACATTCTTTGCATGAAAGATAGTCGTATGCAAGAAAGGGGTGAGATTCCCATGAGCATCGCATTATATCTTTTTTATGAATGGAGCTCCACGATAGGCGGTAACGTGGGTAGTAACATCAACCGAGTGTTGCAGTGGTCTTTTCCCAAAGTACCATCACACGAGTCCGCCTTTCGAGGGTAGATAGTACGTTTCAATTTCCGGTCGAGTTATTGCGGGTGAAGAGGTATAAATGATGAGGAGTGGTTGTTGAAAATTGTTTTAGTCGAAAACGGTTATTTAAGCGTTGAATTAACACACATAATAGAATAAAATATTGTTTAAAATGGAAACATTGTCAATTGAATATTTTCAAACTTTTTTTATTGCTTTATTTAACGTCGGCCTATTTATGCGACCAGAGCTAAACAGCGACGCCGGTGAGCACACTCAACGGAAATTTTGCCGAATCCTCTGTTGTTAGGGTTCTTTAACAAGCTCAACATCTATGAGCTCGGGACCGCCATCTTAACGTCCCCTTCGAAGGATGGTATATCTATCGTCTTATCTCGTGCTCATTGATAAGGCGCTTGTAGCTGCGAATATGCTACTAGGCTACAGTTGTTAGAGCATTTTAACGCGCACCTTCCTTGTCAGGTGGACACCCCCATCCAAGTACAAACGCGCCCGACATTGCTTGGCTCAACCTGACCAGCCACTGGTGCCCATTTTCAAACAAATATTATTGATGTTTGTGTTATTAGTTATTACACAAAAATAGGAATTCATATTGAATTTATATTCGAAATGATCAAATGGAAGTATTTAAGAGTCATTCGGCAATTTCTTAGCATTTTTTCCGCCAATAAAAAGAATGTACGAAACATTAGTCTACGTGAACTCGATATACAGTGCGGTCCATATATGTATAGAATAAATTAATTTTTAGCGTTATTATGTATTTGTTTAAAAAATCTGAAATACGTCTATTTGACAATTTACAGTATAAAAATATTACCCCTCTTGCACCCCCTCTGAATTATGAGCACCCCCTCAAAAAATGTTAATGGAAAGGGGGGTTGTGTGGCACCTTGTTCGAAAGGAATTTTCATTCTCTGTTAGCAATATTAAGTTTTTTGAATTTGCTGCAATCATAACTGAAAACATTCATTTTGAAAATGTGAAATGTTGATACTTTACGTAGAATGAAGGAAATAATGTCACATAATGTTTAGTAAGTATTTTTCGAAATATTTTACAATTAGATTAAATGTTCAAAATGGCCACCATTCACTTTTTGACAATAAGCAAGTCGATCTTGAAATTCTCGTACAACATTCTGTAGGACCTCAGGGGTTATGTTGTTAATTTCTTCCGTTATCCTAACTTTCAAATCTGCAATATTGTCTGATCTATTGAAATATCCTTTTGATTTTAAATAACCCCATAAGAAATAATCAGGTATTTTCTTATCTGTTTTGCTAAACTTCAGGAAAAGGTCGTTCAAGACACCAAAAAATTATTCACAAAACCCACATAAATCATGAAATGTCAATCTAGTAGACTACTGTTAATTTGATATTTATAAGTTGTTGACACACGTCAGTGTATTGAAAAATATTTGTGTGTATTTGACTTAACTATGGCTCATTTATTCGAAACTCAAAAGAATAGACATTTTAATTATGATTGGATTCGGTATTAAAACAAGAACTCAAAAAAAAGTTTGTGAAATGTTTAATAATAAATACCCTGGTCAACACGTCTCACAGTCTACAGTTTGCAAAATAAAAACAAAATTTCGTGAAACTGGACTTGTAAAAACTATTCAAAAACCAGGTCGAAATGTTAAATTGGATGAGGAAAAAAGTTATCATCGATATTGAGCGCTTTACATACAGAAAAATACCATCCTTATAAAGTTCAGTTGGTTCAGGAGTTAAATGAGGATGATCCTGATTAAAGGCAACAATTTTGGAAGCAGATTTGCAGTTCATAAACAAAATTGTTTTTTCTGATGAAGCTACTTTTCATTTAAACGGTTAATGGACAAAACTGTAGAAATCCTCATTGGATATGTGAGGCTCACACACAATATCCCAAAAAAGTGAACCTTTGGGATGGTATCATTAACAACAAAATTATTGGCCCTTATTTTTTTGAAGGCACAGCTAATGGTGAGGTTTATCTAGATTTTTTGATGAATTTTTTACAGCCTACATTAAAAAGACTTTTTTCTGATTAATGATCCAAATGCAATAGATAGATCAATTCGGTACCAACACCCCACCGCAATACAAACCTATTGTTAGAGATTATTTGAACGAAGTTTTTCCGAATAGGTAGATTGGAAGACGTGGAACGATTGAATGGCCGCCTAGAGCCCCCGATTTGACTCCTTTCGATTACTTCTTATTGGGTTATTTAAAATCAAAAGTATATTTCAATAGACCAGACAATATTGCAGATTTAAAAGTTAGGATAACGGAAGAAATTACCAACATAAAATCCGAGGTCCTACAAAATGTTGTACGAGAATTCCAAGATCGACTTGCTTATTGTCAAGAAGTGAGTGGTGATTGATTTGTCGAAAATATAAACAGGATGTTCATAAAATCAGATGTGGAATCATCTGCGACTGAAAGATAAACTTTAGTAGTGATCATTTTGAACATTTAATTTAATTGTGAAATAAATTGAAAAATACTTCCTAAACATTATATGACATTATTTCCTTCATTCTACGTGAAGAATAAAAATTTTACATTTTCAAAATAAATTTTCTGAGTTATCATTGCAACAAATTTGAAAAACTGAATATTGCTGAACAGAGAATAAAAATCCCTCTCGAACAAGGTGCCACACGACCCCCTTCTAATTTTTTTTGAGGATGGGCTCATAATTTAGAGGGGGTGCAAGAAGAGGGTAATATTTTCAAAGTGTAAATTGTCAAATTGACAATAAAAATCGACCTGTTTCAGGTTTTTTAAACAAATACATAATAAATAACGCTAAAAATGAATTTATTCCATACCTATGGACCGCACTGTATGTTGTTCCTCACGCACTCAAAGTCAAATTATTGAAGCGGAAAAATCTTCTAAACCCTCCCAAACAGCTCAGATTTTGTTCTTTTCATACGTTTGTATTTTCAACTATCCAAAATCAGACATATATGTGATGCGGCATATAATTTTTTCAACTCCAAATTCAAATTTTCAGTTTTTTTTTGCAAAATTTAAACATTTTATATATTAGCTTAGGTTTGGTTAGATTTATTCCAAGTGGCGCAATAAATGCCTCTTCCACTGCGATCTATTGTGTCCCGATCCAAATTAAATTATAATTCACCTCCAGTCCCATGCTTCTGACGAAGCTATGATGACGCTCGGTGATGACCTTTTCCAGGACTTTGGTCTCCAGATGCCCGTGATCCGTACGGTAGAATATTGTTCGTTCCAGCCATGCGACCGCCTGTGGGCAAAATATAATTTTACATTATATTTAATTTTGATACTGATACATCAAATAAGGAAGTACACATAAAATTGAAATAATCGCTATTACTTATCTAATTTTGAAATGAAATATGTGTTAATTTATATACCGTATAATGTATAATCTATAATTTTAAATCATCATTATCATTTGATGTTTGCAAATAAAGGAAATGAGTATTTCCGAAAGCTCAAATAAAAAAAGGGTACTGATTTTAATCAGCATGATACCTGACTACTCATCCCCATAACATTTAGAAGATCTTGACAAGTCTTAGACATAAGGATTAACGAAGAATGTAAAAAAAGAAAAGCAATAACAAAATTGACAAAACAATAAAAATGTTACATAACAGAAAAAAAGAACAAAATAACTCATTGGAAGCACTCTTTTCTTGCCTTCTTTTCGGCAAAATCTTTAATCAACTCATCTAAAGGAATACAATC
This sequence comes from Gonioctena quinquepunctata, assembly GCA_018342105.1. Lineage (NCBI taxonomy): Eukaryota > Metazoa > Arthropoda > Insecta > Coleoptera > Chrysomelidae > Gonioctena > Gonioctena quinquepunctata. The sequence continues at coordinate 77,236 of JAFIRS010003947.1, read as the reverse complement.
CATAAGGTCACTTTCTACGGACATAATTGACAAATTACTGAGTCTCTCTTGTGCCATAGTTGATCGTAAAACAGTTTTTATTAATTTTAATTTTGAAAAAGACCTTTCTCCAGATGCTACAGATACTGGTAGCGGTGAAAAAAATCGTATTGCCACCGCTGTATTTGGAAATGTTGAAATTAAATTGTTCTCTAAAATGTGTTGGAGAATTAACTGAGGATCTAACTCATTTTGCTCTGGTAAGTGGCATTTTAAACAAAAATAATTTCATCAAATAAGTAATTTGCATCAATATCTGATTCTTCACATGCTTCATCTTTCAAATAAAATGATAAATTTTCACACGAGTTTCTTAATTCTCCTTCATTCAAGCTGATCATTTCCTAAATAAATCCAAAAATGTTATTAAATTGCTTCAACCCCTTGATTATGAATCATTCATTAAGAGATGATGAGGTCGTATCTAGTAGAGAGAAGAATACTTTCACTTTGTAATTCATTTTTGGGTCTGTTATTGGTTCGTCAGTACTTTCATAATCAAACTGTCTTTTTTTTTTCTTTGACGAACCGTTTGTAAAGATAAAAAATTTGGTTCAATTTCTAGTTCTTCGGCCAGCTCCCTGGCGTCTACAAGAAGTTTGCTAAATCCATTATCATCTCTTTAGTCTAAAAAATGCTTTTAGATTTATACTTTGATTCGGCATTAATTCACTTAGAGAATTGATTTTGAATAAAATATTGTACCAGATTACTACAGAGCATAAAAAATTGTAGTTTTGGCTTTTTGTTGCGAGCGATCGAGCTAGGTGCGATGTACTGAAATCTTTTGACGATGCGGACGCATCCATTACTTTTAAAAGAGCATCATAAACCTCACCAATGTGATATCTCAAAGGTTTTATAGCGTCTATTCTACTGGACGAGCGTGTATCAGATAGTGGTTTTATAGTTAAATCTGTAAGACACGTTTTCAAAATTGACCATCTTTTGGTATACGTGGGAAAAACACATATATATCTTGAACAATGTCAAATAATCCGGACAGCTCAAAAGAAATTTTAGCAGCATCGTTAATAACTAAATTTAATGAGTGCGCCGAACAAGGAACAAAAATGCTCGTGGGTTCATATTTAAGATTCGTGTTTGTAATCCACTGTGTATTCCACGCATGTTTGCTCCATTATCATATCCTTGTCCTCGCAAATCATATATACTTGAATTTAATTCTACTAATGAATCTGTCACATAGTTATACAAGCCAGCACCAGTAGAATCAACTATAGGGCAAAATAAAATGAAATGTTCACGTATTTAATTTTTTTTCGTCAACTCGTTTAATGAAACAAACCTCAAAACTACCTTTAATTGTTCCGTATGACTCACATCAGGTGTACAGTCGAGGATTATAGAGTAATATTTATGTTTTATTACTATATCTAAAATAGTAGTTCTTACTCTTGAGCCGATTAAATTTATGAATTCATTTTGAATTTTATCGCCTAAATAGTTTGTCATACCGCTACCGCTGCCGTTGCTTTGATTTTTATGTGTGCGTCGAACATGTTGCTCCCTTACAGAATCAAATTTGATGAACATTTCTATTAATTTTAAGAAGTTTCCGTTGTTAGATCTACCACGTAAAGCTAAACATTGACGACATAAAAACTGCATTGCTGAAATTATTCTTTCAATGACACGATACCAGTATTCTTTTCTACATGCAATGAACATAATTGCCTTTCATTCATAGTAACTGCCTTAGATAACATATTTGATAAGTTTAACCAAGATCCGATATTTTTTCATGGGAGTCACTCTTTTCGTGTCTGTTTAGCACTAGTGACAAATGTTTCCAATCAGAACACCCTTCCTCATCATACAAGTTGGTCAAAGACTTACCAAAAAGTTTGCAACAGCAACAGTAAACCGCATCTCTTGTTGTTGAGTAAACCAGCCACTCCCTTTTAACTTTCTCTCCATTGGTGACGTTACGATAAAAACATCTGGCAGAAAACTCTCGGCCTTGTGAGTTTACTGGATAGATCCAATTCGTAATTTGATGGGGTCCTTTTTCCGTTAAAAATCTTGTATCTGAGGATGTAATTATTTCGGGCCACTCTTTAGGGTCATCAGATATTACGGTGGAGTTAGAAAGTAGTAATGTTGCCGCTGCTGGAACGTTTTCAGTATGATGTTCCTGGGTACTATTTATATTATTACAATCAGAAACAAATGAGGAACTTGGGGATGAGGAACAACTAGGGCGAGCATCGTCGGTATTTTCAAGTTCAGCAAGAACACTTATTTCTGACGGTTTCAAATATTTCTTCAAACAATCAGCTAATTTTTCCTTCTCTTCCATTTTCTGCCGTCTTTGTTGGCGGAACTGATAACCTGACAATCGTTTTATTTTTTTGCCCTTTACCTCAAAATAGGAAATGTCATATTGTTAGCAATCTTATTCACGTGTTTAGAAAAAAAACTTAAACGTTATATATCTCGAAAACAGATGAGTTTTGATATAGGATATGTTACATGGTGATTTATTTGTAAGAAAATTGTTTTACATCTGTCTTTACCAACGAATTGGATTACATGTTTTTAACACCCTGTTCAACATTTGTGGAAAATGAATAGGTATTAGTATGTATTACAGGACCTTGAATGAAAATTACCTGAAAATACTTTACAATTAATAGTTGGTAGTTGCAAGGTGAAATTATTAGCCATATTGTTAATTGCCTTTCATGGAAAAAAAAAATTTATTGTCAAATATCTCGAAAACTACTGGGTTTTCATATAGAACATGTTTCAGAAATTTTAATTAGAATTAAGCGTAGAATAGTAAAAATATACCGTATTTAGTTTTAGTTACACTACTTACCATTTTTTACTTTGAAATATTAATCTCACTAATTATAGTCCATCCAATATCAATTGCAGAAGCTGTTTCTATAGGGAGCAAATAAAAACTCACTTCGCTAACACGAGCGTATATGCGAGGAAACGGAACGAAAAATAATCTGTACTACTTGTATACAGTCTCCGTCGGCACAAAGAGCTCGCTGGTCAACGTGGACTTGAGTGACTGCTGTCTGTTCTACAACCGATTCGTCTGGGCCAATCAAGTCGGACATCAATGCTTGTAGGTGTGTCTATACGATGGGAGGTCATAAATCACGCGTTATATTTGTGTTTTAATAGCTCTGAAAGATTAAAAACCAGTAGCGTACCTATTTTGTATCCACGGCAAGCTTTTGAATCTGTTACTCACAGAATAACCTACATCAAACAATGAAAGAAATTATTTTTCTTTCTCAATGTATTTGTATAAATGAAAGCTTGTCTTTAATTTTTTTTCATTTTTCATTATTTATGAAGTATTTATAAAATCTTAAAATATCTAAATAAAATTAGTTATCTCCGCCACTGCTGCTCAGATTTCACCGCAAGACTTTTTTATGCTTCTGCAATTGATATTGGGAAAACTATAACTATCTAATCAACTAATCCGATTTGCAGAACAAACTAGAATAACCCATTTTACAAAATTCAGACATATTTATATTAATTTTCATTTTTGGCGGCTTCCGACAGACGACTTTTTAGCCTTTCTCGAATAAAAAAGCAATAAAAATACTTCTCTATATTTACTCTCTTTGTTTTTACCGTTACCGCTAAGCCACCTGTGATACTCGGACTTTTTAAGCTAGCCGCTAGCCGCTATCGCTAATAGCAAAAGAGTACCGACAGAGAATCACGCATTGAACATGAATTGGAGCCGACGCGCGGCATTAGAAAGGAGAGGTCGTTAGTACGGTTTATTTAGCCGAATTGCCGCCCTTAGATTTTGCCGCCCGTGGCTTTTGCCTACATTTGCCACATAGTTGGAGTGCTCCTGGACTGTTACATCTGCATAAGTGCCCTGTTTTTGTAACAACCGACTATCGGAATTGGGTTTTATTTTCCTCTATTTGTTATCCGCTATCACCATAATATTCAAATCCCTACTGTCACCAAAATGTATAGTCCATCCAATATCAATTGCAGAAGCTGTTTCTATAGGGAGCAAATGAAAACTCACTTCGCTAACACGAGCGTATATGCGAAGAAACGGAACGAAAAATAATCTGTACTACTCGTCAACATTTTCCGTCGGCAAACGGTAGATCAAAAGAGCCGATAGTCAACGTGGACTCGAGTGGCGGCTGTCTGTTGTACACCCGATTCGTCTGGGCCAATCGAGTCGGACATCAATGCTGGCAGGTGTGTCTCTACGATGGGAGGTCATAAATCACTCGTTATATTTGTGTTTTATTAGCTCTGAAAGATTAAAAACCAGTAGCGTCTATGGTCTTGGTGTGTGCCGATCGAAATACGTTTTAAAATATAATAATAACCTACATCAAACAATGAAAGAAATTATTTTTCTTTCCTAATGTATTTGTATAAATAAAAGCTTGTCTTTAATTTTTTTTCCATTTTTTAATTATTTATGAAGTATTTTTAAAATCTTAAAATATCTAAATAAAATTAGTTATCTCCGCCACTGCTGCTCACAGGATTTCGCCGCAAGACTTTTTTATGCTTCTGCAATTGATATTGGGAAAACTATACCAGCATTCATTAATTGTTTTCTGAAAAACAGCGAGAAATTATTGAATCTTTCTAAAACCAATATTAAAGCACTGTTCAATCTTTTAGACGCCAATTTCCTCAAGGGCATGTGATTCGGTCACGGATTACTATGCGTGGTCTTTAGAATAACTTATTCCCAAATAAATTATGCTTTCATAAACCTTGTAAAACTACCTCCTTTTAACTCCATTCTCATGAAAATACGTTAATCTTTTCATTTCCCAAGAAGGTTCAAATATCCCCTTTTCCGTCATTCTAAATGAAAATCTTCATAGTCTGGTTCACAAGTGCCATTTCGTCCCGTTGGAGAAGGCCTTCACGTAAAATTATGACTTAGGTGTCATTGGATGCGAAATTTTATCAAGTTATGATTTACGCTTTGACCCGCGATGTCTCGCAAACAAATAGTTTAAAAGTTATAAACAATTTAGTTGAAAAAAAAGAAGGGTCGTTCTTTTGCAAATATCTCGAAAACTATTGCATATATCGGAAATCTGAAAAAGGATCCAAAGAGAGCAGGAAATTTCCTGAAAAAGTCTCACTTCCCGGAACTGTTGTAGCACCAATATTTTAATTGAGCGGTGAAAATATGGGTGAAAACGGATGACTAGAGGCGCGTGCGCGTCGCTCTGCTTGGATGCTTAAACAAAAATAAATATTTTACACTATTTAAATATGAATAATGAGGAATAAAAAAATCAAGCACTTGCTGGATAGTTGAATAAACAATCCGCTGGCAAAAAATTAATTATCCAATTTTTTATCAACAATTGAAGATGGTGAAAAAGTAAAAACAAATAAAACATTAAAAACTTTTTTTCAAATATCCCGAATGATTTGTTTTTATTGTTAAAAGCCACATGAAAATATTTTATTTTTTACTACAATTGTTCAAAACATTGTTATAAACAAATACATTGATTATGATATAGTAATTTTTTTTAAAATGTAATTAATAATGATTTGGAAAAATCGTTGAAAAAAATTGTAATGCTTAAAATCGCACTTAAAGTCTTCATCGTTCTCCATAAAACAATGAATAAATTGAGCCACTCTTTAAAGCTCTTTCTCAATCAGTTATTGACTTTTTTGTTATCATTTATGAAAATACTTCGAAAAAAAATTTTTTTCAAGGTTTTTGAATTGTAATGTCTTATAAACTATCAAATACATGATAAAGATACTTTTTTGTTCCTTATTAAACAATGAACAATTTGAGCTTTTGGTCGAACAACGAGGATAATGTGATTGGAACCCAGGAAGAACAACAGCAAGAACAACAAGAAGCTAGCAAGGAAACTGAAAGTCGCGAATCACAAAAGTAATGCATGAAGTAATGAATAAAGTTTTCAAAATTATGTCAATATTACTTTTAGTTTCTAAGATACCAAAGCTGAAAAAGTCAGAAAATTTCCTTTTCCTCAATATTTTTCCTCATTACTCAATGAATAATGTAGTAAACGCTTTGACCAAATTGTTCATTGTTCAATAAAGAACAAGAAAGACCTGAAGTATTTTTATCGTATTTTTGATGGTTTATAAGATAATCAAATTTAAAAGCCTTAAAAAAATATTTTTTCGAGGTATTTTTATAAATCATAACAAAAAAGTAAATAAATAATTGAGTAAGAGCTTAAAATAAAAGCAAAATTTGTTCATTGTTTTATGGAGAACAATAAAGATTTCGAGTGTTCTCGACGTATTTTCAATAGTTTATGAGATATAATAATTATAAAAAAATTGAATTAAAATAAAAAGATAATTTTTAAAATTAAAAAAAAAATTTTTTTTGTTGAAAAACGTCACAAAAAATACATCGCGAAAATGTATTTGTTTATAACAAATTGTTTATTTAATAAACAAATAAAAAATTTAAAAATTTATTTTTTTCAGAATAAGAAAGAACAATAGATATAATGATAAAAAAATTGTTTCTCAATATTAATATTTTTTTTTTTTTAAAAAATTTTTTTTAAAAATAATTATTAATTACATTTAAGAAAAAAAATTCAAAATAATCTTTTCAACAATTGTAGTAAAAAATCAAATATTCACATGTGGCTTTAAAAGATATTATAAAAAAATAAAAATGTATTATATTACTTTTTCACATCTTCAATTGTTAATGAAAAAATAGATAAAAATATTTTTTTTTAATTTTTGAAGCCTTGAAGAACAGCGCGGAACAAATATTTTTTTCTGGCTGCCGGTTTAAAATTATCGTTTTTCTTGTTTACTTCCAACGTGGAAAAATTTGTTGATTAACAAAAGCATAATGAATAATAAAATTGAGATAATTTTTTTTTGCCGGCAAATTATTGTTTATTCAACTATTCAGCCAATGCCTGATTTTTTTATTTCTTTATATTTATATTTAATTAGTTAAATTTTTTGTTTGTTAAAGTATCCGGATTTTCACCGCTCAATTAAGATTATAAATATTGGTGCTACAGTTCCGGAACGAAATGGCAGTTGTGAACCAGACTATCAGAAACGTTGACACTTATATTAAAATAAGTTCAAATACGATAACAAATCAATACCAAACCAAAGTTAATCAGAATAGTTTTCAACACAACAATAAATCAAAATCTTTTTTTCAGAAAAACTCATATATTTAGTTTGAAAAAACCAATAAATATTGTTCTATTCCTTATTAAGGCAAAGTTTCTCTTGATATCTTGAACATTTTCAGACGTTTCGGTAATGATATCAATTTCTCCTTTTACACTACGGATCCGATTTCCAAAATGTTAGTTAATACTAGAGATAAAGTACCTCTCTCCCCCAAATCAGGAGTCTACAGAATTTCATGTTCACAGACTGATTGTGTTGCCCAATATGTCGGTCAGAGTGGTAGAAAAATAAAAACAAGAGTTGGTGAACATGTTAAACTGATTGAGAGTTCTAGAAATCCACACATAGATGATTATAATACAAAAAGTTCATTTGCTAACCATATTCTTAATCACAACCACAGCTTTGATATTGATACTGATTTAGATATTTTACATGTTTGCCGGTTAGCTCTATGGTGTGGTATTCCTTTCTTTAGTACAGCTTACACTTCATGGTGTTCGTTGGAATAACTAGTCTGTCACATACGCACTGTTCTTTATTTTGATACATAATTGTTCTACTCTTAGATATATATATATATATATATATATATATATATATATATATATATATATATATATTTGCAAATATGGATAGGTGACATCTGAGCTCTTTGCATGGTATATTAATTGCTTTGGTTGGATTTACATCTAGTTCATCTTTGTTCCGTGCATGGAGTTCTCCTGTCGCCGCTCCATGGTTTGGTTTTGACAATTCAGTTTGCCAGATGGATGGCTCTTTGGGTGCTGTCAATCACCAGTCATTGCTGCCATTGTTTTCACGGTCCTCATGTCGTCTTGGTATTTTGCATCGGCTAATGTATTTAGCCCCCCTAAATTTAAAAAAAGGGGACACAGCCCTTAAAGGCGAATTCTCAAGTTTTCATTCGGTCTAAATTATGATCTCTTGACTTAAAATAATTTTAATCTTTAACCTATAGAATAATTTTTTCATCTCCATGTAAGTAGCACTTATTGTATCACACTACCTATGGATTTAAGACTTTGTTCTTCTTTTATTGTAGAAATTTTATTCTCCGCTGATGATGAACCTATAGAGGTTCGAAACATGTATAATAATCGATGGTTTTTAACCTTCCACCATCTGTTAACTAATCGATTGTTAATATTATATTGTGGAGACGACTTCGAGTTTTTCTACTTCATAAAATAATACCACTCCACTTCGAGATACAATGGACTTCTACCACAGGTTCATATACTTCAGTTTTGCTAAATAAGCCGATCATCTACTACAACATTATGACAATCCTATTCTGATAATTTTTTTAAATTAATTTGGATCCTGGTGTTAACGTTATTATCATTCCCAATGTATACAAGAAAATGTCACCAAATTCATATCTCAGATGCTCTATTCCCAATACTGTAAGCAGTGAGTGGGTATCAGCATCCCTGAGAAAGTGAAGGATCACAGATAGATCTTCAGCTGAGCTGGGATGACCACACAAAGAGCGTCTGTAAAAACTCATAGTGTGTGCCTGTCTAGTTTGCTGAAGAAAAAATCTGAAACAATCTTTAACTTTTTCAGCAGCATATCAACACAACACATGGAACAGCAATACTTTGATGGTACCTACACATGTAACACTAGCATTTGATAGATCACCGACATTATACAATAAACTCCCATTCCCATTCGAATCATCTGAGATAAAGCTCCTTATAAATAAAGTTTTTATAGTGTATCCTAATGTGATTTATTCAGTATTTATTCAAATGTACTAACCTGTTCCTGAAATGGTTAACACAATTCTATTCGATCAACTTGTATAGATTATTCTGACGGATTAATTTTTAGTTTTTATAGCCTTTTTTTCTGAATTTATAGATTTTTTTAAAATCATGGTTTTAGTACTATAGGTAGAAATTTATTGGATGCTTTCCCCAATGAAAGATCAGTCATTTTTTCTGAAGTTACTTCTGCAAACACGGGTTGACCTGAGCAAAGGAAAAATCTTCAAAAATTATCGATTCGCTATATAATTCGTCAATTCAAAGAAGGCTGTGGTAGTCATTAAGTAATCAGCTGTTCTCGTTCAGAATAATGAAAGGTTGCAGCTTATTTATTGTTTTTCTGAAATTGCCATAAATGTGGTTAAATGGATAATGTCGGATAATAACCATTTCCGGATGAAGGCGTCGGGTTCCAAAGGGAAGGTATAATTCGGGAAAATATTTGGCAATTATCTTCGCTAGGCAATTCAAGTTTGGAAATACTTCAGAAAACATGGGGTGATTTCCTGTGAGAAATAGCGCTGTAGTCTAGCTAGTTTCAATTGATTTTGATGTTGAGCCGAATGAGTAATGGAAGTAGCTGAAAAGAAATGTATGATGCATGAGAAATTTATCACCTCTCTTATCATAATCATTATTTTAATTTCAACGAATTATATTTTGACCATAAGTGACTATAAAAGAAGTTTGGAAAACAGTTTTTGTGATCATTATTCCAAATCTATACCGGATGGTCCCATTTCGTACCAAATGTTGCATCTAAAAATTGTCAAAAACTGATTTTGAAGTAAAATTTCTTTACGCACGCTTGACTTGGGGAGCAAGCTGGTGAATGCGTGACGAGAGCGTTACGAAAAGTGTGATCGGGCGAGGCGAACGGTGTCGACAAAGGTGAGAGTGCGTACTATCTCATACTAGTTGCTGGCGTCGTAGCGTCATATGCAGCGTTCCTTTTTCCTTGTCTATTTTCTCCCTCTACTAATACGCGGCATTCTACTCTCGACATTGGGGCGCGTTTGATTCTCTGTCCTTTTCTTGTCTCTCTCTTTCTCCTTGGTACTCTTCCGTATTTCGGCCTCGCTTTTCTACAATTTACTTCAGCAAATTTTTTAAATAGGATAACATAAAATTTAACTAATACGTAAATAATAAAATACTTATTAATTGTAGAGGTTCACCATTACAAATAATTGGTGACATCGTGATTGTACATGACAATAATCAAATGGAAGTTGATGATGAAAATCCCACCATAGATCATGTACAAAAACCGAGACAAATTATTGGGGTTAGGTAAACTAATTTTTATTTTATTTTTATAATTATTCATGACTCTAATAATAATTTACTGAATTTACCAAACTAAAATGATGAAATTATAGGTTATTAGAAAATTAATATATGTATATGTATTAACATGTATATATTATACATATATACATATATAAACATATATATATATATATATACATACATATAGATGGAGCTAAAGAAGTTTCACTTCAGTCGTGTAGTCTTAAGCACACTCGTTTTTTTTTCAAATCATTTTTCCAAGGCATACTTGAAAAAACAAAATATCTTGGCAAGATAAAGCATGTCTCGTTCATACAGGGTAACCAACTAAATGCAACAAACAATATTTTAAAGAACTTTCTGGTAATCAGTAATCTGTCACAGTATAACTGCATTCATAATGATCATGGGAGAATACTCGACTTTGTACTATACGGTAGTAATGCTGAAAGCAGTGTCGGGAGATCATCTGATCCCCTAGTACCTTGAATGTTCATTGATAATCGAATATGGCTCTGAAAAGAAACTTCGCCTCCTCTTACAATAATGAGTACAATTTCAGGAGGGCAGATTTTCACCGGTTGTATGATCTTATAGCTAATATTGACTGGACCTTTCTTGAAGCTTTCGATAGAACCAATGATGCTTGTACTTACTTTTACGGAAAAATGTATAATACATTGGATCAATGTGTACCCCTACAAACTGGTAACGCCAAGCGTAAATATCCGCCGTGGTTCGACAGCGAAATTATTCGTCTAATACGCCTCATTCAAAAACAACGGGGACATTGCTGCCCGGGATGAATTCACTCGTTTGAGGCAATGATCATGTCTGACGTTGACAATTCGTTCAAAAAATATGTGAAATCTGCTGAAAATGACACAAATAAATGTTGGGCATTTATAAACAACAAAAAAGGATCAACTGGCATATCTGATAGAATGACCTACGAAGGACAATTTTTTGAAACCCCTCAAGACATTCTCAACATCTTTGCTGATTTTTTCTCCAAATCATACATTATTAGTTCTCAAACCGAATTTAGTGGTGGTGATCCGCATTCACAAGTCCTGAACATTCCATACTTCGAAGAAAATGAAGTGTTGGCAGCATTGAAACAGCTGAAACCGAAAATGACTACGGGTCCCGACAGCATCCCTGCACTAATTGTCAAAGACTGCGCTTATGCCCTGGCGAATCCCAGACCTATGAGAATTGTTTAAAGTTCGTCCAATTTATAAAAAAGGGGATAAGTCTGATGATGAAAATTTCAGAGCAATATCAATAATATGTAATTTCGCTAAAGTGTTTGAAATCCTCCTGTACAGCAGGTTATATCTGAGCAATCAAATCTCATCACTTCAATATGGTTTCATGAAAGGTCGCTCGACAACCACCAACCTTCTGAACATCACTCAATATATTGCAGAGACTACTGATAGGAGATCCCAAACCGATGTCATTTATACCGACTTCTCGAAAGCGTTCGACAAACTTGATCATGGAATACTACTATCGAAACTGTACAGGTATGGCTTTTCTCAGACCCTCATCGAACTCTTCGTGTCATACCTCATTGACAGGCTTCAGTATGTCATATTCAATTGCTTCAAATCTATTGAATATGCAGCTACCTCAGGTGTACCTCAAGGAAGCAACATTGGTCCACTCCTCTTCAACGCTTTCATAAATGACATAGTTTAGGTAATTAACCTCAACTGCTTAATAATCGCGGATGACCTAAAATTATTTTCTGTGATTAATGGGATAGAAGACTGTCTTCAATTGTCCCCTAACCTGAAACGCATTGAGTAATGGTGCTTCCGTAATAAGCTTCCTCTTAATGCAAGTAAATGTAATGTAATGACATTCACTTTGAAAAATCAGCCACTTTTATATCAATATTCAATCAACGACATTCACCTCCAACGGCCTGTCACATACACCGATCTTGGTGTTATTTTCGACACGAAATTATCTTTTGCTCCTCATATTGAAGCCACTCTGTCTGCTACAAACAGAATGTATGGATTCATTGCGCGTATCTCTAAAGATTTCTCCGACCCATCTACATCAAAAACGTTATACTATGCCTTCGTCAGATCAAAATTAGAATACGCATCTATAATCTGGAACCCTACGCATCTATAATCCGGAAAGGTTGAATCGCTTCCTCAAACTTCTCTCCTATAAAACGGACAACATATATCCACCAATTGGCTTCCCCCATGATGCATTGTTGGCTAGGCATGCTATGAACAGCCTAAGCTGCCGTCGTGATTGTCACTCCACAATTTTCCTGTTCGAACTTATCAACAACCTAATTATTGACCCACATATTCTGCAAAAACTTAATTTCAATGAACCTAGACCAACGTCTAGAGTAGACAACACGTTTTATTGACCAACACCACGAACAGATATCTTGAAATACTCACCGCTGCATAACATGTGTGTCAATTGTAATTCTGCAAGTTGTCAGATTGATATTTTTGACTGTTCAATCTCTTCGATTAAATCCTATTACTTAAGTTAATCACGGTATGTATTATTACTTCGTTAATTTGTTATTTTGAATTGTACTGTATTTGTAACTTATATTCCTGTTCTGTAGTTGGGGGTAACCTGTAGAACAGTGTATCAATAAATAAATGAATAATTGTTTTGCGTTACTCTGAACGCACTAAAAGTACGATTTGTGGTGTCGGGGATTGGCCTATACTCACAACTGTTGGTGACCTATCAATGTTGCACGGAATTTCGTGTCATTGAATTCTACGTCATTAGGTGTAAGCTTCAACCCTCAAATTATAGGTGTCACTTCTAGAATTTTGTGCATTTCACATTTTTATCCTTGACGATAGGTATTAGCACTCTGAGAGATTTGGTTCGAATTAAAAAAAGACCACAAGCCGTCCTGATGATTGGGAAACAATGAAACAGCTGTAGGCGGATGGTGGCTTTTTTGGAATCGAAACAAATCTCTCTTTCTATATATATATATATATATGGGAGAGGAGGGTAAGATGACGATGCTAATCAGAAAATGATATATTTTCCAAGTTTAGGTATGAATCAAACTACATTATATATGTAAACATTCCATTATATATGTAAACATTCCATATAAAAAAAAAATACAACTCTCCAACGAAAACTTCATTATTTTCATTAACAAAAGAAAATACATATTCGTCGTTTTACCCAACTAGTGGGGTAAGATGATAACCGATATGGGGCAAGATGAAACTGGGGTGGGGCAAGATGAAACTGGGGTGATGCAAGATGACAACTCAAAGGCAGTTATCACAAACAAATTTTTTCCAGTCCTTTTCCCCCAGCATTTCTGGTGAGCCCACTCGAGGCACCTAATACATCTTATCCATGGTTCACCTGAAGTATCAGTGCTATACTGCTGAGAACAATAAACACAATGTGCGTCTTGATTTTCTTCTTCGCTAGAATCCTCATTATCGGTCGAAATGTAATTGGGTTCTGATAGTGAAGAATCTGAGGAATCAGAGCTCTTACCCCCTTTGCTATCGAACCCATTCCTCTTAACTTTTTTCAGATTTTTTTTCTCCATGTTCTGTTTCTTCTTTGCTTCACGTTTTCTCTTGACTTCTTCTTTCTTTTTCTGTAATGCAATTTTGTTTGCTTCTTTTTCTTTCAGATAATCTTTGACAGGTGTGCTAGTTATCACCATAGAAGGCGCTTTTTGTCCTTTTCTTCTGTTTTCTTTCCGAATCGCAATCGGAAGAGAAGGTATAACTAACTTAGTTCTACGTTCTTCTGGTTCGATGGTAAACGAACAGCTTGAAACCGGTTCATTATTGTTATTCGAATTATGTTGAGTGTCATTATTATTCCGATTGATTATTTTCGATGAAGTTTTCGAACCATTATTTGGACGATCCTGTACATCACTATTTTGGTCCGCTCCTCGCGAAATTTCAGATAACACTTCAACAGGCTGTACAGCATGGTTAAGTTGTCGTTCCTTGGGTAGCTCTTTTGGTGGCTCTATTGACTCCAACTTCCTATCGGTGGTTGAAGAGGCGGCAAAGTCTCCAACTGAGAAACACTGAGAATTGAATGGCTCAATTCCACAAGCTTCGAATCCTTTGACAGCATTTTCGTAAGTTGCAGCTTTTGCGTAAGCTTTTCCAAATATTCTACCTAGATCTTTTTCAGCTATTACTTGTCCAGGATTTGATACCATGAAATCATCAGAGAACTGAGAAAAATATGTTTTGAGAGGTCCATAAAGAGAGACATCTGAGGGCTGCTTACGATGACTCGAATGAGCGGGAAATCCTAATAAAGTGATATTTTTTTCTCGACAGAAGTTGATAACTTTCAAGTTGATATGACTTGCGTGATTATCAAGTAGGAGTAGTATTGGATTGACTTTACTAGGTGAAGCATATTTTGCGAAATGCTGCATATAGCTATGGAACAGGTCCGCTGTCATCCATCCACTACCACTGCAAAATCCAACAGTCCCTACTGGAGTCCCTTGAATCAATTCTGGTTTCATCCTCTTCCTGGGAAAAATTAGAAATGGGGGAATGTATTTTCCTGTTGCACTCATGCAGCATACTGCAGTGACATTTTTACTTCTCTCGCCTGACACAATTTTCGAAACTCGCCGAGCTCCTGTAGGAGAAATAGTTTGAAGCAATTTTGTTGGTACCGTTGAGATACCAGTTTCATCTACATTAAAAATCTGGTGTGGCTCATATGGTGTTTTCTATCGTATTTCTCTCAATGTAGAAAAGAAAGAATCTACATTCACTTTATTGAATGCCATCAATCGGCCAATTGAAGTGGCTTCTGGTTTTCTCAAGCTCAGTTTGTTTTTGTTCATGAAATTGAATAGGCAGTCCTTGCCAGCCATTTCCAGTTGCCTATTGAACTGATGTGGTATACCATTGCCTTCTGCAAAATCATATGCTAAGTGCCTACATTGCATTCTTGTTAGACCAAATGCTCTTTTATCAATGTCAATTATATATGTTCTGAGGACTTCTAATTGTTCCATAGTGAATGTTTCGCGAAATCTCCCTGCCCCATATTCCTGGAAATTAAAGGATCTAATAAAACTAACGACATAAAAAAAAATCAAGATTACAGGCTCAGTTTTTTTCACATATCGTCTCAGAGTTAGCTCTGGGATATCAAAAGCAATAGCGGCTGCATTGCAAGAATTACCATCAGGAACACTCCTAATCGCGGCTTTTAAATTTTCCTCCGACCAATTACGTCTATTGGTTTTCCGTTTATAATTCCTTACCATTTCTTCGTGAATAAATGTAGGCCTGGAATTCAAATAACAGAATTAAACTTTGAGAGAAAAGAGTGGGGCAAGGTGACGAATTCGTCATCTTACCCGAATCATCTTGCCCACCATAGCATTCTGCTTAGAAAATACATTTGAAAAAAATTGAATAGGTATGGTGGTACTGAACTGATGCGATTGCAGTAGAAAGAGGCATAGTTGAATACTGTAAGGTCTGTACGTAAATAGTACTTACTAATAGTCGAAATTCCTTTATTTCCGATTCTCGCAAACTTACATCAAACACAGTATTTAGTAACTGACGCTCGAGATTCTGTAACCTGTGAACATCAGAGAACCGCATTCATGGAACCAACATAACGTGATACAAGGTCGAATATAGGAAAGTCCGATGTTGCCAGCTATTACAAAAACAATAAAACATGCAATTTGTTATCTTGCCCCATTCGTCATCTTACCCTCCTCTCCCCTATATATATATATATATATATATATATATATATATATATATATATATATATATTCCTACCCAGAACTTCTTGTTCTATTGACTATTCCTATTTACTACAAATGCCAAAAAATAATATTCATGAATTGAATTGAAGTGCCATAACCCGACCACTGAAGGAATGTTAATGACAATATCATGAAGAAATGGAATCAATGATTTTTTCAAATAATATTATTGTGTGGAATTATCGAATGTGAGTTGTTCACATTGAAACTTATTCTAAGAAGTAGTTCAAAAATATACAATTAATAAAAGCTGAAGCTGAACTAGTACTTTCCTTTTCCGTTTTTTTGTGAAAGTCAATTCTATTGTGGGTTCAAAAACAATTGTTCCCAAATAGGAATGTAGGTAAGTTGTTATAAAAACCCTTTAATTTTTGTATGATTCAAACTGCTGGATTGTAGGCTCGTTAATCCACCCCCATTCAATCTTTCAACTGCGTTTTGTTGTTCTAGCATTAGTGGTAACACGCACTAATTCGGCCATAACATATATCACATTGGCATTTGTTACAAACACGACCCGTGAATATACTTCACAGTGTGTGAAAAGCCCTCATGTCGTTATTTATGGTGTAAAGTTGACCACATGTTGTCTAATTCATTTGTCATCAAGAACAGCCGCTTGAACCCGTGAATGTTCTGACTTATGATATGCCATGTTAGAAAGATTCCTGGTCATAAAGTTGACGAGCTCGTAGTATCAATATATGTCAATTAAAAAAGTCGTATTATTGTGACTTTTTTCGAAATTAAAGAAATTACTCTACAAATCACCTTCTTACGAAATTAACTATCATCTGAATTGAGCAAGCAGAACTGATAACATGAATTACAGTAAGAAACTTCAAGAATAAAAATTATCTATTGCAGAAGATCTATCCCGAAGAAAGAAATGAAAGGGAAGAATAACCTCATCAGAAAAAGGCTCGGAAAGATGTTAAGAAAGCACATATTTTTCGCTATAAATTGTACAATAACGTTGGTTACACCTACCAGGACCTGAAAAAAAAACACATACAATGGAATAGAAAATGATCTAGATTACCAAAAGTCATCAGACCAGAAAGAAAATTTGCAGAAATAAATAGTATCATAGTTGGATGAGGTGGGGTTTTCATCCACCCCTGATAAAACATAATAGGATTTGCGCTTTGATCATAGGCGGAGATTTATTCTTTTATTTCAAATGTAACTTTGCCTGTTTTTGTTAAAAATCGAATTAAAGTAAACTATGTAGAAAAGGAGATTATTAATGGATTTTGAAGGGATTTTCACTAATAACATTTTTTGGTAGGTCTATTGGGTGATAATAGGAAACGTTCCGAAAGTTATTTTTTTTTTCTACTTTCATGCAAAAAACAAAACTTTATTGAACCATATTTAGTGGAAAAACTGGATATTTATTGCACAAGTGCAATACAATGTTTATTGCCATCAACCTTTAGACAACTAATGCGACTGAATAAGGTATTCATAGGTTGGGAACGTTACTCAGTCTTTGAGGATCTCACAGTCCCACGTTGTTTCCAATGTCAAGAGTTCTATCATAAAAAACAAAACTGTCCTAACAAACTAATCTGTCCTCTATGTAGTGAAGAGCATGAACAAGAAAGCTGTCCAAAAATAAAAAAAGTTTGTGCCAATTGTGTTAAATCCAACGATAAATACAAATTGAAAAATAGTGTTGACCATTACTCGACAGATACTAATTGTCCAACTCTACAGTTCCATATCAATTTGACAAAAAACAAAATTGACTATAGTAGTTAATGGTACTAGTGGATCAAGATACTATCTTAGAAAATTTAAGTTTACTCGAACAAGACCACCGAGGAGAATATGTAGAACCTGAAAATTTTGTACTGCCAAAAACGAAACTGTTTAACATTACACATTTTAATATTCGAAGTGCTAACAAAAACTTCAATGAATTCCTAGCACTCATTGAAACATATAATTTAACCTGTGATGTGTTTGTTTTAAATGAATGCTTTGAAAATGTATGTATAAATATCAATTTGACAAAAAACAAAATTGACTATAGTAGTTAATGGTACTAGTGGATCAAGATACTATCTTAGAAAATTTAAGTTTACTAGAACAAGACCACCAAGGAGAATATGTAGAACCTGAAAATTTTGTACTGCCAAAAACGAAACTGTTTAACATTACACATTTTAATATTCGAAGTGCTAACAAAAACTTCAATGAGTTCCTAGCACTCATTGAAACATATAATTTAACCTGTGATGTGTTTGTTTTAAGTGAATGCTTTGAAAATGTATGTATAAATAACCTTAATATACCAGGATATACAGCGATACATAATGACGGTGATTTTAATAAGAACGATGGAGTTTTGATTCTAATAAAATCAAACCTCAACTACAATATTTCAAACTACAAATTAACCATATGTGGTGTCTCATTATGTATCATAAATTTAACAATAAACAATGTATCCTGTAGAATAATTGCCCTATATAGGCCTAACCCAACTAACCTGATCTCGTTTATTGATGAACTAGATTCATACCTGGACAAAATACAGACCAATAAAATGGATGTTCTTATTGGTGACATCAACATCAATCTATTAAATGAAAACGATGTTTATGTTAATAAATATCTGTCTGTGCTTGCTAAATATGGATTTGTACCATACATACTGAATCCCACAAGAATTACCCCAGAAACTGAGTCATGCATTGATCATATTTTCCTTAAAAAATCTAACAATAACAAAAATTTGATTTTTAATTCATATATTCTTAAGTATAATATTACAGATCATTACCCAGTATCACTAAATATAGAGTACAATCGCAAAAAACCAATAACTCCTGATACAACAAAAAAATTTGCAACAAAAATTGATTTTAAAAAACTAGAAAACTTACTGCAGCTAGAAAACTGGGCTGTAGTATTAAATGAAAACGACCCTCAACTCGGAACCAATGTCTTCTTAAATAAGCTTAATAACGTTATTAAAAACTCCAAAACTACAAAATTATGGCATAAAAAGCACATGAAAATTAAACCATGGATAACTAAAGGGTTAATTATATCAATAAGAAATAGGGATGAATTGAAAAATCAACTAAATGAGCACTTCTCATATGAATTAGAACAAGAATACAAAATTTAAGAAATAAACAAATAAATACTGAATAAAACTAAAAATAACTATTATCTTGAACAAATTAAAAACAATAAAAATAATAAAAAAAAAAACGTATCAACTAATATCAGAAGCTACCAATGAAAGAAATAACAATAAAAATATCTTACAGATTGCTAACGAAGATGGTGTTGTATTTAATGATACCAAACTAATGGCAAATTATTGTAATAACTATTTTAATAATGTTGGCTTACACATGATTAAAGAAATTGACACTTCATTAACAATTAATGAAAATATTGAAATAAATCCCAATTCCATGTTTCTCAATCCAATAACAGAAAATGAACTCATAGAGCATATTTCTACATTGAAAAATAACACTTCCCCTGGCATAGATGGAATAACCACTGAAATAATTAAACAGATTCACCAATACATTCTCCAACCCCTTAAACATTCATTCAATCTGATCATCCAAAAGGGACATGTCCCCACTCAGTTCAAATCTTCTGTAATTACACCAATTCATAAAACTGGCGACAAAACTAAAATTGGTAATTACAGACCTATCAGTGTAATAAACAGCTTTGGAAAGATCTTTGAAAAATGTCTAAAAACACGCTTAGTAAAATTTTTTGATGAAAATAAGATTATACATAATCACCAATATGGGTTTCGCGCCGGTATAGCTACTACTGATGCCATGTACAATGTTATTACAAGTATTACAGAGGGACTTGATAAAAACAAAAAATGCATTGCAGTGCTTTTAGACTTGGCAAAAGCATTCGACACTGTTGACCATGCAATACTTCTTAACATACTGGAACGTTTTGGTATACGTGGTGCAGTATTGGATGTATTTAGCAGTTACTTGGCTAATCGGGAACAATGTGTTAAAATAAACAATACCATAAGTAAAACTATGACTATAAGAATGGGGGTCCCCCAAGGAACCGTTCTTGGTCCAATACTTTTTCAAGCTTATATAAATTCATTGCTCTGTTTAAACGGGAAAGCAAAAATTATATCATACGCTGATGATACGGTTGCAATCTTGAGTGGAAACACATGGCTTGAAACTTAAAATTATGTCCAGCAGAGCATAGAAGCAATTAATAAATGGCTGAGTATGTATCGCCTTTCATTAAACGCTAGTAAGACCCACTATCTCGCCTTCTCTATATCAGCAACAAACAGACCTAATTTCTCCAGTATTAAAGTTCCAAGTATGAAAGATGTAATTAAAGAAACAAACGAGGTGAAATACCTGGGCATAATTATTGACGAAAATCTAAGGTGGAACAATCATATTGACTATCTAACAAAAAAGGTGAGGAAGCTAATATACAAATTTTACCAGCTACGACAGTTTTCAGCGAAAAATCTACTGATACTAAATAACAAATCTCTAGCTGAATCACTTTTTCGTTATGGTATTCTGGTGTGGGGGGCAATACAAAACTATATTCTAAAAATAATTTTGAAGAAAAAAGATCTTTCCATACAAACCTTATATATACAGAAGACATTAGTAATATCCGTACATTACATTTTCACAGTGTATGTATGTATGCATTCAAAAATTAAATACTTCAGAATTCTGTTCCAACAGCTTATACCACTAGAAGCACTACAAACGAATTGCTACCCACTCCAAAATTCAACAAAAATGTTTGTCACCGTTTCTTAACTTATACGTTACCCAAAACTTGTAATATCCTACCCCTAGAGGTAAAACATATTGAAAATCATAAAATCTTCTCGAGAGAATCAAAAAAATTCATCTTCGCAAATTACTTCAAATTTATCAAAATACTAGAACATCAATAGTTACACTAACATGATATAAAACCACTATTTTCTGTACACAACTGTAATTTCAGATCAATTAACATTACTTTGTAGCACAACACAAGTGTTAAGTCACTTAGGTGCTTTCTGTACACAATCTATACCCTGTCCCTTATATATTGTTTGTTTTCATTCATACTTGTTTGTTTTATTATTCTTTATTATTATGTTATTAACCTAATTTATCTTTGTATCATACTTGGTATATATTT
This sequence comes from Gonioctena quinquepunctata, assembly GCA_018342105.1. Taxonomy (NCBI): domain Eukaryota; kingdom Metazoa; phylum Arthropoda; class Insecta; order Coleoptera; family Chrysomelidae; genus Gonioctena; species Gonioctena quinquepunctata. The sequence goes on along the minus strand of JAFIRS010003947.1, from coordinate 55,918 downwards.
TTTTTTCTTATTCTGTATCACTGTATCATTTTGTGTACAATAAATGAAAAAAAAATGCACTCATATGTCATTCTACTACAGCATTTTGTGATCATGACAAACATTTTCTGTGATATTGTATTACATTTTAAACAATTGCATATTTCATATTATTTTCAATCATATTTATTGCATACTGGATTACGGAATTACTATGAAATGCAATTTTTCAAAAATAAAGTTCGATTTGAATTGTTCCAACATAGGTATTAGTTCCCAACTTCCTCAATGCTAATCGATAGTGCTAATTAATTATTAAATATTTTGCTATCAAATCACGCTTTTATTTTGCCACACTTAGTGCCACCTACATAAAACATTTTTTTATTTTTGCATGAACGTAGAAAAAATATTGTATGCAACTCGTGCAAAAAGTGTTTATTGCCCTCGGCCTGACGGCCTCGTCGAACAACTTCACGTCGAGTGCAATAAACACTTACTTTTTGCACTTGTTGCATAAATAACTATTGTATCTAAGTAAAAATATTGTAACCGTTTTTTGATGCCGCCCTGGGCTTGGGAAGAATATTCAGGATAGTCGGATAATTTCTTGATAATTGAGTCCAATGGGTTGGTGGCCGTGAGCGTAGAGGCGTTGGCTGATGTCCAGATGGTCCGAGTTTAAATAAAAATTGATTTCTGTAGTTTAGTTGAACGGAAGGAAATAGGTGACCAACCGAACATTCTTGGTACCTAGATATCAATCCCTCGGACTGTCCACGGTTACCAGCCGAGTAGTGCTTCGGATGACACTTAAAAAGTCAAGGTCCCCGTCTTCTCAACTCACACAAGTCCCTGACTTCCGAGGGTTGCTTTGCAACTAAGTTGGCGGTAAAAATTTTTTTTTTTTAATGTGGGTTCTACTCAAATTGGCAACATATTTCTGTAGATCTAACTCTATATAGTATTTCTAATCCCAATTGGACCGACATAAAAAGTTTCGAGAAGGAATTCTCTTCCACACGACTGAACTTTTTTATGATTGTACCAGGAACGCTTTGAAAGTAAAAACACTGGTAGTATATAAACTTCCCATTTGCCGGGCAGTGCATATGAACACTCCTCGTAGTGTTCTTATTTTTATTGCCGTTCCAATTGGGATTAGAATAACTATACACGGCGGTGTAGCTATAGTTGTACGTGAAAACATTGTATTTAAACCTCTTGCAACCCCACTGAATTATGAGCACCCCCTCAAAATTTGTAAATGAGAAGGGAGGTCGTGGGGCATCATGTTCAAAAGGAAATTTCATTCTCTGTTCACTAATATCAAGTTTTTCAAATTTGGTGCAATCATAATTTTGATACTTTACGTAGAATGAAGAAAATTATGTCATGAAAATCCCCGATGAATTCAAAATTTCAGTAGTGAGACCCATTCACAAAAAGGGAGATATCACAGACGCAAAGAACTATAGACCTATTTCTCTCATCACAAACTTTAGTAAAATTTTTGAAAGAATACTGAAAAATAGGCTCTGTAGCTATTTACATAAGTATAGGCTACTATCTGATATGCAGTTTGGGTTTAAAGAAGGTAAATCAACCGAAGACGCTATAATTGAGCTTACAAATTATGTTTACGGAGCCTTGGATGAGGGTAAACCTTGCCTTGGTATTTTTGTAGATCTTTCGAAGGCGTTTGATACCGTGAATCACACCATACTACTATCGATACTTGAAAATAATGGGGTACGGGATAATTGTCTGAAACTTTTCAAAAGCTACCTTGATGAGCGCCAACAATGTGTCAAAATCAATGAAACCTACAGTGAGTTCAGGAAAAACGAGTGTGGTGTGCCTCAAGGTACAGTGCTGGGACCTATAATTTTCTCGATTTATGTGAACGGATTATTTTCAATACAGTCTGAAGGAAAAATAGTTAGCTTTGCTGATGATACGGTAATTCTATACAAGGGAAAAGACTGGGTCAGTCTGAAAAACGATGTAGAAGTAGATATTTCTTTAATAAAAACATTTTTTGACAACAGATTACTAACTATCAATATTGATAAAACATTTTTTCTGCCATTTACTACTTATGAAACCACTCGGCCAGACTTTCAACAGCTCACTTTGCCAGGTAACCTACAGATTTCTTCTATAAATACTATCAAATACCTCGGAATTATGATAGATACACATATGCGATGGGATCATCATGTGAAGTTTGTCCTCAAAAAACTTCGTTTTGTTCTCCATAAATATAGACAATTAAATGATATTCTTGACCTGAAACAAAAAAAACAATATACTACAGTTTAGTGGAAAGTCACCTAAGCTACGGTCTTCTTGGATGGGGGGGTATATATGAAACTTACCTACGCCCACTCAGGGTTATTCAAAAGCGCTTCCTGAAACTGATGTTATCCAAAAGCTCAAGATTTCCGAGTGAACGTTTATATGAAGAATCTGATGTACTAGATGTCAGGAAGCTACACTTTAAAAAGAGCAATATCAGACAATATATGAATAGGGATAAACTGGTTAAACTTACCCACACTTATAATACAAGGCGTAACCTTCAATTCCAATGTTCTCGGACACACAGATCCATTGGGCAAAGAAGTTATCATTATTTGGGTACGAAATTGTACAATGGCCTACCACTAGACATTCTAGAAAGCCGATCTATTTATTCATTCAAGAAAAAATTGAAAGACCTCTTAAAAAATACTTCAACACAATTGATACACGTCTGAAGAATTTACAAGTTTTATTGATAAAGGAGCATTACGCGAATCCATGTTTAGACGACATACCTATATGTATGTTCGTGAACAAGTGTGATTTCATCTATTCATCTATTTATATAAACCCGTGTGTATAGTTCATTTTTATCTATAATTTATATTAATCTTTTATATAGGAAATTTTTATTACAGTAGCAAAATCCCATAACGTAGGATTCTAGATTTTATTCTGCATTGATAATGGAACCATTGTATGATTCCATGTCAGTATATATGTATGTTCGTGGAAAAATGTGAGTATGTCTGTAAATCTATATGTATAGATACTACCTCTTAAGTGTTATTTATAATATTCAAATTCTTCCAAAATATTTATATTTATACTATAATGACAAAAACGCTTCCTTAGAATTAAGTAACTACTATCATCTTATTAATCTCATTTCTTTTGGTACACATATGTGAACCATCCCACAAACAAGTGTCAACTTCAGTGGGACATTCATGTGCTTATTTGCTACTTGTAGTCAATTACTGTAACCTGTAATTCATATGTAAACACCCGCAAATAAACACTATTCTATTCTATTCTATTCTATTCTATATAATGTTCAGGAAGTATTTTTCAATTTATTTTACAATTAAATCAAATGTTCAAAATGACCACCATTCACTTCTTGACAATAAGCAAGTCGATCTTGGAATTCTCGTACAACATTTTGTAGGACCTCAGGGGTTATGTTGTTAATTTCTTCCGTTATCCTTACTTTTGAATCTGCAATATTGTCTGGTCTATTGAAATATACTTTTGATTTTAAATAACCCCATCAGAAGTAGGCCATTCAATCGTTCCGCGTCCTCCAATCCACCTATTGGGAAAAAAATCGTTTAAATAATCTCTAACAATACGTTTGTAATGCGGTGGAGCTCCATATTGTTGGTACCAAATTGATCTATCTATTGCATTTGGATCATTAACATCGGGATAAGCCTCACCATTGCCTGGGCCTTCAAAAAATTAAGGGCCAATAATTTTGTTGATAATGATACCAGCCCAAACGTTCACTTTTTTAGGATATTGTGTGTGAGCCTGACACATCCAATGAGGATTTTCTCTGCTCCAATATGTACAGTTTTGTCTATTAACCGTTCCAATTAAATGAAAAGTAGCTTCATCAGAAAAAATATTTTTGTTTATCAACTGCAATCTGCTTCCATTCTGTCCATCATCAGTTCACAGAATTGTTGCCTTCTATCAGGATCATCCTGATTTATCTCCTGAACCAACTGAACCAACTGAGTTGTATAAGGATGGTATTTTTCTTTATGTAAAGCTTTTAATATCGATGATTTAATTACATCATTGTCGGCGGCAAGTTGTCTACTTGTCATATGAGGATTTTCCTCACATTTCACCAACTTCCTTTTGAGTTCTTGTTTTATTACCGCATCCAATCATAATTAAAATGTATATTCTTTGAGTTTCGGATAAATGAGCCATATTTAAATCAAATACATACACAAATATTTCTCAATACTCTGACATGTGTCAGCAACTTATAAATATCAAAATAACAGTAGTCTACTAGAATGAAATTATATTATTTATGTGGGTTTTGTGAATAATGTTTTGGTGTCTTGAAAGAATTTTTTCTGATGTTTAGCAACACAGATAAGAAAATACCTGATTATTTCTTGAGGGGTTATTTAAAAGTATATTCCAATAGACCAGACAATATTGCAGATTCAAAAGTTAGGATAACGGAAGAAATTAACAACATAACCCCTGAGGTCCTACAAAATGTTGTACGAGAATTCCAAGATCGACTTGCTTATGGTCAAGAAGCGAATGGTGGTCATTTTAAACATTTATTTTAAAATTAAATTAAATGTTCAAAATGACCACCATTCGCTTCTTGACAATAAGCAAGTCGATCTTGGAGTTCTCGTACAACATTTTGTAGGACCTCAGGAGATATGTTGTTGATTTCTTCCGTTATCCTAACTTTTGAATCTGCAATATCGTCTGGTCTATTGAAATATCCTTTTGATTTTAAATAACCCCATAAGAAATAATCAGGTATTTTCTTATCTGTTTTACTAAACGTCAGGAAAAAGTCGTTCAAGACACCAAATCATCATTTACAAAACTCACATAAATAATATAATGACAATTTAGTAGACTACTATTATTTTCATATTTATAAGTTGCTGACACATGTCAGTGTATTGAAAAATATTTGTGTGTGTATTTGATTTAACTATGGCTCATTTATCCGAAACCAAAAGAATATACATTTTAATTATGATTGGATGCGGTAATAAAACAAGAACTCAAAAGGAAGTTTGTGAAATGTGAGGAAAATCCTCATATGACAAGTAGACAACTTGCCGCCGACAATGATGTAAGTAAATCATCGATATTGAAAGCTTGACATAAAGAAAAATACCATCCTTATAAAACTCAGTTGGTTCAGGAGTTAAATCAGGATGATCCTGATAGAAGGCAACAATTCTGTGAACTGATGTTAGACAGAAGGAAGCAGATTGCAGTTCATAAAAATGTTTTTTCATTTAATTGGAACGGTTAATAGACAAAACTGTACATATTGGAGCAGAGAAAATCTTCATTGCATGTGTCAAGTTCACACATGATATCCTAAAAAAGTGAACGTTTGGGCTGGTATCATTGACAACAAAATTATTGGCCCTTATTTTTTTCACAGGTAATGGCGAGGTTTATCCTGATATTAATGATCCAAATGCAATAGATAGATCAATTTGGTACCAACAAGGCGGAGCTCCACCGAATTACAAACGTATTGTTAGTGATTATTTGAACGAATTTTTCCCCATAGGTGGATTGGAAGACGCGGAACGATTGAATGGCCGGCTACTTCTAATGGGGTTATTCAAAATCAAAAGTATATTTCAATAGACCAGACAATATTGCAGATTTAAAAGTTAGGATACCGGAAGAAATTAACAACATAACCCCTGAGGTCCTACAAAATGTTGTACGAGAATTCCAAGATCGACTTGCTTATTGTCAAGAAGTGAATGGTGGTCATTTCGATTTAATTGTAAAATAAATTGAAAAATACTTCCTAAACATTATGTGAGAGTATTTCCTTCATTCTACGTTAAAGTATCAAAATTTTACATTTCCAAATAAATTTTCTCAGTTATGATTGCACCAAATTTGAAAAACTTAATATTAGTGAGCAGAGAATGAAATTTCCTTTCGAACATGGTGCCTCACGATCCCCCTTCTCATTTAAAATTTTTGAGGGGAGTTAGATCTACAGAAATATGTTCCAATTTATAGTTTGGAATATAACCGAATTTCAAGCAGTCCTCAATCAACTAGTGCTCGGAGAAACAAAGAACACTGCATTTTTGTTACTATCCAAAAACATAGAGAGTTTGTCCTCTTTGTTTGAGAGTTTACGTACATTCAAGTGAAAGATGCTCACTTCGACAGAATTCATCAATTTATGCCTCACAACATTGTCACTATGATGTCTCAGCTGGAAGTCTTTTTTTCTTGGGAAAAAACTGCCTAACATGAGCTCCTATTGCCCAGATAGATTCATTCCAAGCCTTTTCAAGTTTGCAATGATTTATACAAACCGTGAAGGAGGAGTACCGTTGTGGGGTCATTGATTTAATTTTTTCGATTTTAGCCTCGGGAGGAGGGCCTTTTATATTCTGAAGAAGTTCCTCGTTTGTTATGAAAATAATAATAATAAAATATGTTTATTTACTAGGTAACGAACAAAAAAGTTTTCAGGACAAAATATGTATAAATACCAAGTAAATAAACAGAAACGCCATGTAGTCCTGGGGAGGACTGTCTATGGAGAGGTTTATGTTTATTTGCTTTTATGAATTTATGTGCAATATTCAAATTGCTGATTCATTTCCTAACTTATAAGTATGTTCCTATAACTATATAAGATATAGGATAGAGAATACAACTAAGTCTACGTGATATACATAATCAATAAGATGTAGAATATAATGAATAGGATGATTTGAATTCATTTCATTTTATTCATTTAATGAAAGTATTCCCTTCCACGTTGAAGATCCATTTTTTCAAAGTTTTTTTATAAAACAGTTTTGATATTTTCCGGAAGGTTATTATATAGTTTTGGCGCATTATATGTAATAGATCGTTGCCCTAACGCATTGTTGGCTCTCGGCAGATATGCGTTCTTTATTCTCATACTTCGCGTGTTATACGAATGTGCAGGTTCATCTAGGTAACATTTATTTGAGAAGATGAACATCAGCACTGACTTCACATATATTTGTGTGATATCTAGTATTTTCAGATCATCAAAGAGTTTGTCGGATGAATATCGAAAGGGTTTGAATGATATTATTTTGAGAATCCTCTTTTGAATGACTAGCAGGGGTTCCACCAGAGTATTGCGGGCTCCGCCCCACCCTATTATACCATAGCTCAATAACGATTCTGCGATAGCAAAATATATCTCTTTCAGTTTTTCTAGTGGGAGTATATATCTACATTTATAAAATTTGAACAATAGGGAACGAACTTTCTTCTTGAGGCTTTCTGTGTGGACGTCCCATTTTAGGCAAGAGTCGATGAATATTCCAAGATAACGTACACTACGGGCTGTCACAACATTTTGTCCATCAAAGTCTATGCTGTATGTTAGTAGGTTGTGATCGTATGAAGAAAATGGTATTATTTTAGTTTTTGTGACAGTCACCGTTAATAAATCAGATTTGAACCAATAATTTATTTTTACCAAATCCTCTTCTGCCTTTTCCTTTACTTCATCCCAAGAATTAGCAACATAAATAATGACTCTATCGTCAGCAAACGAAACGATTTCTCCAGTAGTATCAGTGGTAAGTAAGGAGTTCAAATATATTAAAAATAGTACGGGACCAAGAACTGTGCCCTGTGGTACACCACAGTGCGTCGATCTTGAACTACTTATTGTCTCATTTACTTTGACTATTTGTACGCGATTTTCGAGAAGTTTCTGAGGAGTTCCAGTGGAATTCCTCTCATGCCCAGATATTCAAGCTTTGTTAGCAAAAGCCTATAACAGACCGTGTCAAAGGCCTTTGCTAAATCTACGAAAACTCCCAAACATGGTTGTTTATTATCCACAGCAGCGTATATTTGTGAAGTGAGGTATTCTGGCATCCTGAGTACTATGGCATCCTGAGTACTTCGATTTTCCCTAAACCCGTATTGTCTGTTTGAAATTATATTATGTAGGTTAAGATAATCCATAAGACGCCTTTTGATTATTTTCTCAAATAACTTAGAAAACACCGATGTGAGCGAAATCGGTCGGTAGTTTGCCACACATGATATGCTTCCTCCTTCAAATATTGGTATTATGATTGCTGTTTTGAAAGCCTGTGGCACTATTCCGGTATGAATGCACAAGTTGAAGATGTGGCACAAGGGTGGAGCTATATACTCTAATAACAGTTTGACCATTTCATTTCTAATCCCATCTGGGCCCGGTGATTTATTATTTTTCAAGGATAAAATATCATTTTTTATTTCGGTTTTAGAGGTGGGACGGAGATATATAGAGTTTAGAGATATTGTATGTTGTTCTTTTGAGTCATTATTTCTTATTTTTGATGCAAGCTTCGAGCCTATTTTAGAGAAAAAATTATTCATTTCATTTGCTATATCCTTTGCCTCAGTTATTTCCGTACCATCTTCGAGAATTAAGTTTTTAATGATGTTTGTTTTCTCTTTATAATTTTTGGTAAACATGTTCACAACTTTCCACATATTTTTTGGTGATCCAGCAAATTTTTTCTATTTCAGATCTGAAAAAAGTGGTTGTGATTGTGGTTGAGGGATTCAGTTTATAGACATGCAGCATTTAAGTCTCATCAATTCCTGCTGGGGAACAATTCTGCGATTCTCCCACAATTGGTTTATTGCCACGATATTGCGATATAGTGGAGACTGTGAGTGGTATAATGTTCGGAGTGAAAATAAGGGCGGGACTGATTTCTAAAATTGATTGTTAATGCATTTGAAATTCAGACAGAACAATATCAACACGTTTTTCTCAGTTGGACAGTGGTATTTTCGTTGAATAGTCCAATAGAAAATGATTCACCAGCTCATTATTTATAGAATATCGCAGATAAACTGAAACGATTCGAACTATCTTGTGTAGTAATAACAGAGTTACTGTTGTGTAATATAGCCCTGGGGCAAGGGACCAGAAAGAGCAAGCCAGTTCAGTAATACTAGCAATTTGTGGATGCGATTATCGTAATAACGTAATATTGGAGCCCAAGAAGACGTTAATGATACGTATTCCTTGCAACTTTTAAGTGGTTGTAGAACTTGAAAGTGTACGCAACACTGTCTGCGATTGTTATGGGATTATTAAACCGCCGACGCGACCAAAATAATCTTTCGTCTGCTGGAGATATGCTGGTCTATATGGACGAAGTGAAAAATAAAGTGTGTTGATTGCTCGTATCCGAATTGATTCACGAATTTTACATATAATTTTAAATTTCTCCTCCGTTTCGATATATGGGTATTAATTGTGACAAAATAGCTAGAGGAAAAATACATTCAGAATTAAAAGACAATTTACGATATTACCGATCATGAGATCTCCAGAACCCAATATATATATATATATATATATATATATATATATATATATATGTGTGGCACTGAACTCCTCCTAAACGGCTGAACCGATTTGAATGATTTTTTTCTTTAATGCGTTTGAGTGGCGCCCTGGATGGTTTAGAATCACAAATCAGCCCGGCAGATGGCGCTGCAGTCGGTATCATAAACGGCTGGACCGATTTGAATGAATTTTTTTGTATGCGTTTGGGTGGCAACCTGGATGGTTTAGATTCGCAAATGATCCCCCTAAATGCTAAGGGTGGTCCACCCCTTTATTTTTATTTTTATTTTTTGGAAAAATAAATTTTTTTATGATACATATGATACATCAACCCTGAATTTTCATCCTTCTACGATCAACCCCTATTTTTTTGGCAAGATTTTTATTTTTATTTTGTCATGAATAAGATCAACCCCTACTTTAATTTTTTTTATCCTTTAGAAGAACACGGGATAGCAGGAAAACGGGATAACGGGAATAACAGGATAACGAAAAAACGGGAAAACGGGATGATAGGATAAGGGGATAAGGGGAAAACGGGATGAAGAAAAAATGGGATAACAGGAAAACGGGATAACGCGATAACTGGATAATTGGATAACTGGATAACGGAATAACGAAAAAACAGAAAAATGGGATAACGGGATGACAGGATGAAGAAATAACGGGGCAACGGAATAACGGGATAAATAAAAAACGGGCTAACAGGAAAACGGGATAACGATAATAACGGAATAACGAAAAAACGGGATAACGGGATGACAGGATGAGGGGATATGAGGAAAACGGGATAACGGGACAAAGAAAAAATGGGATAACAGGAAAACGGGATAACCAGATAATGGGATAACGGAATAACGGGATGACAGGATAAGGGGATAAAGGGAAAACGGGATAACGGGATGAAGAAAAAAAAGGGTAACAGGAAAATGGGATTATTTGAAATCGATGCGTGTTGAAGTTATTACCATTATTTTGCATTTTTCAATTTGACGTTTAGATAAGTAGTTTTGGTAATTACATATTATGTGACAGTTAAACGTTTTGTTGTTTTGTTGAAGTTTCTGTAAGTTTTAAAACACCAATTTTGAAAAAATGGATTATTTAAACAATAATGCTCATTTAGCCGAAATGTATTTCGTTTATGGCCTCGCGGATGGCAATGCGCGCGAAGCGAGACGTATTTACCAGGAGCGATTTCCTAATCGAGTTCTGCCTTCAGCTTCAACATTCACCAGTCTCCACCGTCGTTTGGCAGAAACAGTTAGCTTCAAGAGGGCAGCTGATATTATTGGAAGACCACGAGCAGTCCGAACCCCGAATTGGAAGAAACTGTTTTGAACGCTCTCGAGGAGAATCCAGAAACAAGTACAAGAATAATTGCTGAAGATCTCAATTCTACTCATTTCACAGTTTGGAAAATTATCCACGATCAACAATTTTATCCATACCATATTCAAAGGGTACAAGCTCTTTTGCCACGAGACTTTTTCCAACGCATTACTATGTGTCAGTGGTTTTTGAGAAAATTGGCTGGAAATCCTCAATTGCTAAGATATGTACCCTTCACGGACGAGGCAAACTTCTCACGAAATGCTTTCACAAACTTTCATAACAACCATGTTTGAGCTCTGGGAAATCCGCACGCAGTTAGTGAAAGACATTATCAGTATCAATTTTCTGTTAATGTATGGGCGGCAATAATTGATAATTACTTGATAGGTCCTTTCTTTCTTGCGTTCTGACTGAATGGCGCAACTTACAGAGACTTTTTAGAAAATGAATGGCCGGGACTATTTCAGAAAGTACCATTAGAAATTCGTATCCGCATGTGATTTATGCATGATGGGGCTCCGGCCCATTTTAGCGTTGTAGCCAGGAAATTCCTTAACACTGCCTATCCAAATCAATGGATCGGTAGGGGTGTAGAAGAACCTAACCAGGCGTGGGCACCAAGGTTCCCAGATCTAAACCCGCTAGATTTTTATTTTTGGGGATATTTAAAGTCACTAGTTTATAAAACTCCAGTAGTGAACGAGAAAGTTCTAAGAAACCGAACAGTAGACGCCTGTAAAACAATAAGAAACACACCAATAATTTTTGAGCGGGTACGAGACTAGAATGCCTCTGTATTCTTCGCTGAAGGTGGACACTTTGAAAAATTTATTTGAATACAATTCAGTTTCCTTTATTTTATTTTATTCTACATATTAAAAATTTCTTGAAATAAAATGTTGATATTTCTTGCAAATTTTATTAAAACAAATACAGATTTTGCACCCTTGATACAAAAATAACTATTTCAAACGAGTACAAATAAATAGAATAGGTGGCGTCCCCTACCAGAAACCAAAACTACTTACTTAAATGTCAAATTCATTTCCTAAGCATTCTTGTGAAAAATGCAAAATAATGGTAATAATTTCAATACGCATCGATTATCAAATAATCGACTTGAAATTTTCAAGTCCAAATATCTAGAAAACGGTTGCTTATAGCGACTCTTAACAAGAGTTGCATTTTTACGTAGATATGATAGAGAAATTGATTTTTGTACTGAAAAATGTGCTGGAACTACGCTCAAGAAAGTTATGAATCTTCAAAAAAAGAAAAGACATGTAGGTGGCGCCCCCTACGAGTAAGAGCAATAATAACATCTGGTTCGAATTCGACACCTCAAAAAACATCTCAATATCAATTTTTGTTCAATTAAAGTCAGTATTTCGAAAGTTATTTAAAAAAAACGAAAATAAAAATAAAACTTTAACACCCTGTATCTTGGAAACGAAGCGTTTACGGACATATATTTATTTGAATAATTCATATTAGAATATTGTGAGGAACCACCTCCTGAAGTTTGTCAAAGTTCTTCTGACTCACCCTGTATATTCATTGTGTGAAAAAATGTTGGTTGTTTTGCTGTTGATGAATTCCCTCTAAGGCACTTACCGACACTCTACACTGAGAGAACATTTGGTTTACATTGAATAAATTTCATTCATTGTTAACAAATCCCATTTTGAATAATTCCAAATAAATATTCAGTTCAATGTTAGGTTATAACATTTTGAGGCTGAACGAATATTTATAATACAGGGTGTTTCTTATTAACATGCTAATATTCAAGGTTATTCTTGGATGCATTTTGAGAAAAAAAATCATATGAACATATGTCCAAAAGGTCTTACCTTTTGAACTACAGGGTAATGAAGTCTAAAAAAAAGAATATTACTTTGGTATGACCGTAGATATTTTTGTGGAATGTAGTTCGCTTCCTCCATCCATCAAAAGGCATTTTCTGCTGTAAAACATAATTTTTTATTCTTGCCAGTGGCATTCGTAAGGGATTTGTACTGAATCATTAAAAAAATTGATACGCCATTGCTTTTTCTTGAAGGGGAAATTATTTTTGAAATCCTCTTTCCTTTCTGAGAAAATCTGTTCTCCTGTTTTTTTTTCCTTTGACGTACGGTATTCGCAAAAATAATCATTCATTTGCATCTTGCTAGACCACTTACAAGAAAAAACAATTTTTCTGCGTTCATGCAAAAAACAAAACTATATTTAGTGGAAAAAGTAGTACTTCAGTGCTTATCTGTCAATGAGAATCAAAAATCATCTTGATTAAGTAAAAACTTGTGAGCATTATCACATGTGTTGTATGTTCCTGGTTCTCAGAATCACATTTAAATTGTTCAAATTAATGAATATTTCCTAACTCAGGTCTATTTCAACATTGTTTAAAGTTTGCAAATTATTTTGGCTAACGATTTCTTATTCTCATTGACAGATAAGCACTGAATATGGCCGTAGGCCGAAAGCGCTTTGCTTAAATATACAAAATTTTACTCGAAATACAGAATTTTTATTTTTGACTTATTTTTTATTATTTTGTGTAACTGAAGTAGATTAATTGTGTTTTATTTAACCTAACAATGTTATGAATGTGAATTTTATTAATACTAAATACTGCTTCGAGTTCCTCGTAACAAAATATATTTCCACCAACTTTAGTGGAATAAAGTAAGTCAAGAATAATGGTTTGAACTACCACCAGCTATGGTATTTTGCGTAACTAAAATCGGTATTTTGTATTTTATTTAGCGTTATCTTATCTGGAGTCTTGCAGATAACAAGCCACATTTCTTTAATTTCAAACAATACAAATTTATAATATTTAGAATAGAAATTTAGAACAGATTTAGAAATGAAACCACCGATATTGATATCTGAATACTAACTAGAGAAAAATAATTGTATCACCTATATAAGCAAATTCGATATATTACACAACAAAGAAAATTATTAATTATCATTACTGTTATTTTGACCACTACTATTAGTATAATTATTTTTTTTAAAAACCTTGGGCATTCGGATTACACCGCATCGCTTCAACAATTTATTTATGATGTCCCATATCCATCTGTAAATAGGTTTTTGAGGATTGACTGCTACTATTAGTCTAAGAGCCGGTGGGAGATCGACCTTCACCGATCTATCACAATTTTTGTATTATTTCACACTATATATACTTACAGCTATGAAATAAACAAAAATAAATAATTTAATATATTGATAAAGAATAAAAATTCAACAATTTTTTTTTTATTTTAAAGCTAAATTATAAGATTTAAAAATGATAAAAAAATCCATATTTTTTATTTAAAATTAAATAAAGAATAATTTATTTATTATTTTAAATCAAATAAATGCCGTAAAGCGGGAAAGAATAAGTGTTACTTTTGAAATTTTAGTATAATAAATTTAAAAAATCATCAATATAGAAAAATTAAATTCAATACATTTATGTTGTTGAAAGCGTTTAATATAAAGCATATAAAAGAGTTCAAAATTACTGTCGAGTGCAAATAAATGCTGTCACTGTCACTCACATGTACACGAGCATGCGCACTCGGATACATTTAACGGTCAGGTAGCGTGCAGCTGCTATGTTGTGTCCTGTTCTATCACACGGACCTCGGACGCTCTACTTTCTCTCTCGCACCTATCAAATAGCAACATTCTAAAACTTTATAGCTTGGCAATAATATTTTATGTACGATTTTTGGCAGGCAAGCCTATACGATTGGTTTTGTAATTAAATTATCTTACCTATGATATCAATTTCGATTGGTTAACAGATCGGTGTAGTTACCTATATTGACTTACCTGTTCACATCTGCTTGCCAGGTAGTCATGCGCAGAAATAAGTAGGCAAGCCTACCTAGGCATATTCTGTGTGTTAAAAACTATCAGTTGAGGTGAAACTCATTCGTTTATCAAAAGAGTGGAGGTGATGAAAGAAAAAATTGATTAAAATTAATTCAATTAAAAATAGCTATGAACACTTTTCGATAGGCAAGTTATCATGGGCATATTTGTTTATAAATTATATTTGATAAAAAATATGTCTCATCGAGTTATCAGATCGGTGAAGGTCGACCTCCCACGGTCTCCTCTACTATATGGCCTGCAATTTCAATCAATTGCTGGTCCACAATTACCTTTTATGCCAAATTGGACACTGCAGTTACTCTCGCCGGATTTTAACTTTTTTTGTGTCGATACCAATCTTCTGTGCAGCCGATTTGAACCATGTTGAAATCGTGTTCTTCCCCAATGGACAATTCTTATACCACCCCTTTGAATTTTTTCGATCCCATATAGGATTAGGAGTAACAAACAAACGATTGGTCTCTATAGAATCACCTCTTCTTTCCATCATCTTCCTGAAAAGACGAACAGGACATATGCCTGAGTTATTTATATTTGTAATTAGCTACTTGCTATCATCTTACTTTTTTGAGCCGCCTTGTGTTGTTTTCGAAAAAATGGGATTATACTCTATGCGACCAGTAAAGTTGCCCAAGTTATCGGTCTCTTCCACAAAGTATTCAATACTTTCTGCTGCACCTTCTCCACATCTCCAAGCTAATTCGTGGGAAACGATGTGAAAAAACTCACGTTGAAGACCCTCTGGACAATCTTCATTCCACAGTTCTACAATCTTCATGTATTCTGCGTCACTTAACGCCGAAGCACTAAGCTTTCGTTTTGTTGAATCTTTTTGTAGTTCCCTACGTTTGGCATCACGTGCTGCTCTTGCGTTTTTAAAGGTTATGTCAGAAAATGGATCAAATTTAACTTTATATGTTTCATTATATATTTCCTGTAGTTGTTTTGCAGTTGAATTACACATTACTTTTACCACACTTTCTTTGTACACTTCCGAATTTGCTTTTCTCATATTAAATGAATAATCTTCTAGAATACTAGCCAGTTGTTCAACAGGTAACTTTTCGTGTATAGTACAAGATTTCTCATCGCAAAATTCTAGAAACTGCTTCCAAATGCTTGTCTTTGATTTTTTGGTATTATCTGGGTCAGATATTGATTTTCTTTTCTAATTACGTCCTGGTTTTCTCTCCCAAAACGAGACATTTTCATAAAAACACTATAATATACTTTTCACTTTTGACTCCACGCACATGAAAAATGACATAAAAAAATATTATCTTTTTGAATTATCATACAAAGCCTACTATTTAGATTTCAAAACCGTCATATCCTATAATTTTTTTAATAATATTTCGGTGTGAAATTTTATTACCGAATACCACTCAAGCTCCAATTAAAAACAGAAAAAAAAATCTCGAAAGCGAATATTTTTTATAAAATTCTTCCACGTTGTAACGAAGCATTTTTTTTAGAGCTCCGTTACTAAGCGCGGCTAAAGTTTATTTAACCTAACTTTGGACGTCCCTGCCTATTTGGGGTTTCTATTAGTTCTGGTCTGGCAAAATATTTCACTCCCTGTTAGAAATTAAGGTATATACCCAAAGCTACTGGAATTCACGTCAACATCATGCATAAAACATAACAGAGTTTTTCTCTAGATTTTATAAAAAGGGTGAAAAGCTCCGGTGATAGTTTTTGTAAAAGACGAGAAAGAAATAAAGATCGCGATGGGAAAAACCAAATCATTTTTTGTATCAGATCCTTCAGATTTTCGGTCCAGTTTCAGTTCATCGGACAAAAAAAACCGCGCCTTTCTTACTAGGCTTTTTCGTCTAGTTTGGTCATACTTTCGGGATCTATAAAAGAGACGATGAAAATCAGCATCACCACTTGATCTTTGTTACTTGAATTCAGTGGTGATACGAAGTCCGGTAATCAGTAAAAGTGCATAGTGTGAAAAGCAGAGTTGAGTTCCAGTAGAGGTGAGGTATCCGTAAGTGGAAATAGTAAATAAGTTGTATTGGGTTGGTGTCTCCGTGTGCTGAAGCACTTGAGGTTTATTATTCCTACCTTGAATATTGTTCGATTTGATTCAATTACGTTTCCGGGCGTTTACATATCATTATATATATTATTATTATTTCATTTAATTAATTATCTGTCGTGGCATTTACAGTTTATTTCTGCCAAAGTATTCTTTGTTTGAGTTAATTCGTTGCCGGAGAAGTTAAATATATTTTCTGCATTATTATAATTTCTTTTATTCGAGCATTTGCCGAAACGTTTAAGTTGGTCAGAAGACTACAGAGTGAAATTTGATTTATTTTTTATTTTTGGGTGGTTCAATCGAACTGTTTGTGAAATCGATTGAGTGTTTAATTTCGGGTAGTAGTGACATTTTAGTCAATTGTTGGTTATTTGTACGGGTAAAAAAATATATGATTTATTTGCCAAATTGAACAGTATAAAGTAGACCATTTTATTTTGCGTCCCCGCGGAAAACAATTTTCACATAAGCTCTGGCAAGTGTTTTCTTTTTCTTGTCAAGGGAAATCTTACTTAGATAGTTCTTTTAGTTGCCCGTTATTAAAATTATTGAGTTATGTTTTCAGTTATTTGAGTTCAGGGAAAACGCCGAATGCAAACAACTGACGCGAATATTAACATCACTTAAATCAGTGAATTTAAATTTTCTATTGTCTTAAGTTCGGGAAAAACACCGAATTTAAGCAATTGACGTATAAACCAATTACATAACAATAATTATTGTTCCCCGTTGTCCCGATTCAGGCACTAACCAAATCGGAACATCGGACGCGATAAATGCGTTGAAAAGTTTATTTGTCCCTGAAAATACCTGCCGAGCAAAACCAAATTCACGAATTTCACGATTTATAGTTATATTCAGGAGGAAAAATTCATAATAGCGACTTGAGAAGGTGATTTGGGTAAACAAACTATTTTGATTACATCAGGGGAAATAAGGATTTTATAACACGAAAATACTGTGAAGCGTTGTCGTCTGTATCCACGCCCATTTGTTAATATTGTCTAAGCTCAGGAAATCGCCGAGCATAAACAATAGGAAAAAAATAGAATTCTTGTTAACGAGAACAGTCGTAGAAGAAAAGGGCTATTTTAAGGAACAGAAACAAAATATCACAGCCGGGATTATTACCAACGTGAAGCTTAGGTAATATACAAGTGACACGTAGTATTCAAATTTTGTAAGGGTTAACAAGGGGAAATCGGGATGTTATGAGCCGCTTGCTCATAAACTTGAAAAATCACTTTCTGAGTCAGACAGACAACCGTGTTCAGGAAGAAACAGTTTTTCTTCGCTCTCAAGAGTAGGTCATTTTATACCCTAAATTGCCGGAAAATTACTGTTCATTTGGCCAGTTATATTTACCGTGAAGGTAAATATCATTCCCATACTATTGGATAGATAGGATTATATATGTATCGGTATAAGTATTACCCCATTTAAATGTGCAGACCGTTTTCTTTTAAACAAAATATTTGTATCACGAAAATTGTTGTGCCCAAAATTTATTGAATATACCAGTTAATTTAATACCTATTACACACTGTGTTTTTATTGAAACAAAAACCCTTTCTATTTCCTATATAGTATTGAAGTTACGCAACAGACGTATTTAGTCAAGTTGTAGAAATATAAATTTGTAAAGAAAAAAAAACCAAACAAAGACATTTCTGTCGGTCTGTCTCTTTGGGAGACATAAAAGCAATCGGCGTTCAGTATCCAAAAATTGTACTTAAAGCATACAGTATTTTGTAAAGATTCAAAAAGTGTCAAAATACCAGACCCCTGGACGTTCCGTATCTCCATCTGTAGCTACCCTAGGCCGTGGAGAAAACCACTATAAAATCTGGCGCCCGAGATTTGAAATAGAGAAAGGAAAGTTTTCCTGCCTAAAATTCTGGCGTCATAAGTAACGTGTTTTTCTAGGAGTTTAAGGGTTATTAGAACAAACCCTAGCAAAACACGTCACAACGTCTTCGACTCGAAAGAATTTTCAAAATATTCATGTTCTCAAAAAAATTTTCAGTAATTATTGAAGCTCTAGTGGTATTATAAGTGGAAATTGATGCGAGGTATTTTGTTTTTAGTGTCTGACGTCATTTTTAATTTGACGTCTGTCATCTATTCGCATGAAAGTGAGAAATGAATCAAAACCGGTTTAGAACATTGTATCATTGTGCGAGGAAATGTGTCCATGTTCGAAACATAAAAAAATAATCTATAGAATACCACACGAGAGTTTGATGAAGTAGAAAATAATTCTCAAGATTTATTTCTCAAACTTGTTGGCATTTGGCAATAGCCCTCGAGCCCGTTGCCTGGCAACAAGTTTTCGAAAATCTGTCGAATTATTTTCACTTTATTCTCACTTTCTTGTGATATTACAACTGACAAAACATTTTGTCAGTTGTAATATCTCAAGAGAGTGAGAATGAAATTCACTCCGCAGTTACATGATTCTCTCAACAATATTATATTATTCTAGAATTTCGGGTGCGCAGATCAAAACAAACATTTTAGTTGAAACTCCCCGCAGATCAACCGGACTCTATCATATTCATTCAAAATATTATGTCCAGTGCCTCAAAGGTAGCCTCTAGTTCATATTCGAAAGCATTATTTATTATTCTCATCCGTCTCCATAATTTCAGTATAGATACCTGTGGGCCTGAAATAGGCGATAATAACAGGTTATAAAATCAATATATCTCCAACTTGTCAAAGATAATTACAGGTGGGCTCGTCAACATACCGACTTCCGAATAAACCTGACACAAAAAAGTGCATGTATAATGGTCTCAATAAAATTATTTCTATGGTAATTCGGATTATCATGATGGTGATTCGTTTAAAAAATTATAATATATAAAAGATGAATTGGTGCAAAAACAAAAGAAAGGATGCTTTCCATAGATGGTTCGACTGCTGCTTCCATGCGAGATGTAAGTACAATATTTTTCATGAGTTGCATTCCACCCCAATCTAATGAATATTCTCCTACCAAACAAATAATCTTTATAAGCTTTATTTCGAAAAATATCATATTAGATGATGTTGTTGAGATGCTCCTCCAAGTGCTCCGAAACAATTTATTTTTTGAATTGATGTGGCCGATACTTGATGAAAATCCATACTGTATACTTTAATACAAAACACACTCACTTCACTAATTGATTTTCACTAAACTGGGTTTACAAAACCACGACACGTGTTTCGCTATACAATAGCTTCTTCAGGTGGAGATAATACCAACTCAACAATTACGAAGTAGCATATTAAATAGTCAAGGCAGGTAATAGTAGGTATATGAATCTAATTAAGGATATTGATGATATTAAGGATTACCATTAAGGAATGAGACCGAGTAGAACGGAGATCATATCCATTACTGTGTAATCTTCAGTAAACAATATAATATATGACAGTGACATTATTTTTACACTGAAAAATTGTAATATGTATATTTTTCTGGAAGTGAATAAAACGTTGTGTTGGAGTTCAAGCAATCACAACGTCCGACTTATCACTGTATATTAAGTAAAATAGTTCAATAGAAATACTACCTAAACCCAAAAATACCATCAGTCCGAAAATTATATTTACAGGGAGACAAGCGGGGCGTGCAAGCTCCATATTTTATATCTTGTAAGGTAACAGAATTCAATTTCCCTTCCTTTTTGAAAAAAGCGAATGAAAATTGATTTTTCAGATACTTCTATGCTTATTTTATATAGCGGTGCCTATGAGCTGCTCAGATTGTTACGGGAGGTCGTGGATACGTTATCTGTCAGTGAAATTTAGGTATATTCTTCAACAAGTCCAAAAATCGAAAGATATTAAGATAAATTCAGCGCCAGGTTATTTTTTGAGAAAAATGCCAAAAACAGAATAGATTATGTTTGAAGAATTTGATGTGCGATTCTCAGCAGTAAAACAATAATACTATATGGTACATGTATTTACAATTAACGAATGAAAACAAAAAGTGGCATTACAATGGTAATCTACTTGGTATAGTATAGGATAGAATATAATAGAACTTTATTTAACTACATTATATACAAACATACATTGGTAGCAAGTCAGAATGGGCTAGTATCTCCCCAAAACATTTACAAGTGTGTATTAAAAAGGTTTACAATTTAGCTATTGTAAAGTGTAAAGATAAAACTGATGTAAAGGTATATATATATATATATTTATATATATATATATATATATATATATATATATATATATATATATATATATATATAATTGTTTGAACCAAATACAATTTAACATCCCTTTTTTGAAAAAATACGTGGACGACATAATATTGAGCGTTCCACATGACAAGCTTCAAGAAGAATTTCAGGTTTTCAACTCTTATCATGAATCCTTACAATTCACCATCGAAGAAGAAGATCAAAATAACAGTGTCCCCTTTCTTGACACAAAGTTGATCAGAAGGGCTGACAACACCATTATTACCAGTTGGTACACTAAACCTGGAGCCTCAGGAAGGTTCCTTCACTACGAATCGTACCACCACCAAAAACAAAAAATCAACCTCGTATAATGCATGAAAAACAGAGTCATCAAAACCAGTCACACTTCTTTACGCAATCAAAATTTAAAAAAACTTGCTCATCTTTTCATTGACAGTGGTTATCCTAATCGTTTGGTTTATAAATTAATTTTCAGCAGAACCTCCATAGTAGATGAACCTTCGATTATCACAAACCCTTTCAATCACAATCTATTACCGAAATACTTATCGTTACCTAATATTCACACTATGAACCATAAGTTCAAAAAAATCTTTTCTAAATTTCCCTCCATCACAATTACGTACAAGAATCAACTCACTGTCAATGATATTTTTTCTAAATTAAAAAACAAAGACCCCATATTAGAACAATCTAATGTAGTGTATTGCATTCCTTGTTCTCAATGTAATAAAAAATATATCGGACAAACTAAAAGAAAACTTAAAGATAGAATTTGCTCGCATAAAAGTGATATTAGGAACCTTAAAAAAAGTTGCACCCTAGCACAACACACCTTAGAAAAAGATCACAAACCCGATTATGATAATGTCAACATATTGGATCGTTAATCCAATTTAAGAAAAAAGAACTTTTTTGGAAATGTCTTACATATACAAAGAACCAAATTCAATGAATGCCAAAACTGATATCGATAACCTTAGTATCATTTATTCCTACTTATTGAGTCTCCCTCCACATTTAGATAACACTATTAACCATTTTTCACAATCTCTCATACAATAATTTTTTCAAGTTGTCACCCTAATTCATGACTATTGGCCCAAATCATAAAATTGGCAACACTACCTTTCAAAGATGGTTAATACTTCAATTCCTCATATCAATCATTATTTTTATTAGACAGAAATTTCACTTGCTCTTGTCAACATTGTGTCAAATAAAACTCTTCCCTTAATGCACAATCCATAAGTGTTTTTTGCATCAATTTTTATTTATACATTGTACATTAGTTGTATGTTCATCATTAATATGTTTTCCATGTATTTACAAGTTTTGCTCGAAGTTAACCTCACTTTCGTAAGTAATTTTTTTTTTTAAGAAAGTGTATAAATTCTCACACATTTTAATTTATCATTGTAGAGTTTCTGATGAAGAGTCAATAAAGTCTCGAAAGCTCGAATAGAAAAAAGAGTATACTCACTTCATCCCTACGACTGCATACCCAAAATAAAGATCCCTTTTTCATTAATATAGACAGTCGTCCAACCTCAACTTCTTATATATATATATATATATATATATATATATATATATATATATATATATATATATATATATATATATATATATATATATATATATATATGTGAAAAGCATCAAATTATAGATAGTGACACCTATAATCTGTGTGTTGAGCTTAGACCTGTTATCGTGGAATTTTAATGATACGAAATTTCGTGCACATTGATACGTCACCAATAGATGTCAGCATAGGCCAATCTACGACACCAATGGTCGAACTCCTAGTGCGTTCTGAGTAACGCAAAACAAATAACGAGAGAAAGAGAAATTTGTTACGAATCCAAGAGAGATATATATATTTCTTGACTAACATTATATAAAACAAGAGACATCAGAATCCAGTGACAAAAATTCATTTATGTCAGCGATTGTCGACAAATATTCTTCAATGGAATAAAAACATTTTTGAAGAAAGTATTTTTTCAAAATTGATTCGAACTCACGAGTTCCCGCATATTTTATTGTGACCGGCAGTACATTATATAACTGGATATATGGAACTCTTATGTGATCTGACTAATCTATAGCGTGGTGTTTGGATGTGATTTGCCTGTCTCGTGTGATACTTATGGATATCTGATTGAAGGTTGAAGCTGTCAACATTTTTGTGTATCTCGATGAGTGTCTGATAGATGTACAGTGAAGGAAGGGACAGTATCCCTAATTCAATGAAGATTGGTTTGCAATGTTCACATGTTCAGCATATGCAATTATACGCATTGCAGTCGGAAAATCTTCAAGGCATACCCTGAGTTGCCCCAGAGGATGATACCATAGCTCATTGTGGAGTGGAAGATGGGAAAATATACTGTTCTGAGTGTAAGGAAATTGGTGATACTTTTCAATTGCCGTAGTATGAATATGGTGCTAGATAATTTGCTGCTCAGATGATCGATTTGACTTTTCCAGCTCAATTGGTCATCTATTGTTATTCCTAACAACTTTGCACTATTTCCTGATCCACTGATAGTACCGGGAGTCATTTTTGTTGAGAAAAATAATTTATGTGTTGTGTTTGTGTTTATTTTCAAGTTGTTTGCTGAGAACCACTCTTCTGTCCTGTTTTCTAGTTCTTTTGTGGAGTGTGTCAAGTTTTACTGTATATTTAGAGGTTACAGATATCATTTACATAGATGACGAATAATAGTGGCCCAAGCACTGAGCCTTGGGGAACGACGAGACCGCCAGGCTGAGTTGGACAACACGTCGAGTGCAATAAACACTTTTTGCACGAATTGCATACAATATTTTTTCTACGTTCATGCAAAAACCAAAAAATAGTTCATTCAGATGGCACTAAGTGTAGGAAAATAAAAAGCGTAATTTAATAGCAAAGTATTTGATAATTAATTAGCATCATCAATATACATTCAGGAAGTTAGGAACTAATATGTTAGGAACAATTCCATTTTTCGTAATCCAGTATGTAATAAATATGATTGAAAATAATATAAAATATGCAATTGTTTGAAATGTAATAACGAACCACTTTTTCCACTGAATATAATTCAATAAAGTTTTGTTTTTTGCATGAACGAAGAGAAAATAATTGAAAATATACAGGGTGTTCCATTTGAAATTCCCAAAATGAGGTCGTTTCCGGTGAAACAGGAAGTGATGAGAGAGTATGGAGTATTGAAAACAAATCCAATTCTTGAATCCAACACCAATGCCAAGTATGAATCTCATATCCTTGGAACTCTAAAACCGTGGTTTGTCTAAACAATACGTTGTTTCATTTTCACACAACAGCGATGTAAACAAAAAAGGAACTTCTTCAATAGTCTGTGTTTATAATTGGTCTCTGATTAATGAACTCCGGAATCGATCATCATTTTCTAGTGCTCTTCGATTTGAGGTAAGCTGGTCCAACATTGACATGGGGGAAATATTTACATGTATTTCTTCAAATGTTACTATTGTATTATTTGTCCACTTATCATCACTGTAGGTATCTGGTAGTTTTGTACTGATATTGTGCTACTCACCCAGTAGATGACGCTGCAATGGATTACTTTTTTAACCGACGAAACCAAAAAGGAGGAGGTTCTCTAGTCGACTCGTATATTTATTTTTTTTTATTTTTTTTTATGTATGATCACGAATAACTTTTTACTGAGACGTCCAATTCCGATAATTCTTCTCTCAGTGGATAGGGTGTACTTCGAAGTTGGTCCCATTCGAATTTAAAAGATGAAATCCATCCCTAAGGGTAGCAAAATGAAGGATATTGATCACTCACCCTCTGAATTCTGGTCCGTTAACCGATTCTATCAGCTATAACTTTGTACTGGGATCTTCGATTTGTATGATTCTTCTTTTATCAGATAGAGTTTACCTCATAGTTGATCATATTTGGAATTCGAATGGGATTATCCACCCTTACGGGTAGAAAAATAGGGGATAATTGATTTTTAACTTGTGAACATTGGCACACATACAGTGCTTCTCAAAAGTCCCCTCCTCCCCACTCTCATTTTTGGAACGATTATACATAAACAAGTGAAATTTGGAAACTGAATATTAAAGGTTGTTAATTTCTCTACTAGTGATGATAGATGACGTCACAAGGCCATTGTGACCAATAATTTTGAATGGAACCCTACGGCAAGCGACACCTCTTTTAAAAGGTATCGAAAAAACCTATTCAATGATACTAATTTTGTTTGTGTTTATGGCAGTTTTGGCAACTCGCTTTCAAAAAACGCAAAGCTGTGATGAATTAAATCAGTTGATACTAAAATTCCAAATTCAAGCTCCGCCTCTGCATAGTTGTCGAATAAGCTGACGTTTTGGCCCTAATTCGACGTTTTTGTAATTGTCCAAGTTTTTGTACATTCAATAATTTGTGTATTGTTGATCGAACGTTCAACTGTTTTAGCAGCTCTTGGTACTTTTAGTATTTTTGTACATTTTAATAATTTGTTAAACTGTTGTGAGCCGAACGTTTGAGTGCTTCAAGAAGCGAAATGGTACGTGCTTTAGGTGATAAAGTAGCAGTGATCCTAATTCTTGGTGAAACTGGACAAAATATTCATGCAACAGAACGCATTTTTAATGAGAGGTTTCCCGATCACCCCGTTTCGAGGACTTATTCAGGGGAGCTTCTTCGTAAGTTTGAAACAATGGGTAGTTTCAATGATGCGAAACGATCTGGCAGACCAAAAATTTCTGATGAGAAAAAAATTGATATACTGGCAGAAGTAATAGGTAATCCTACTTCTTCAACAACTCACGTTGCATCTACCTGTGAAGACAGTCGAAGTACAGTACACAGGGTGTTGAAAAAAAAACAAATTTCATCCATATAAATTAAAAATGGTTCATCAACTCTCAGACGACGACCCAGACCGAAGACTAGAATTTTGTGAAAATATGGAAACTAAAATTATCCAACAGCCAGACTATGTCAAAACAATTTGTTTTAGTGACGAAAGTACTTTCTATCTGAATGGAAATGTAACTACACAGAATGTGAGGTATTGGAGTGACGCAAATCCTGACCTGTTTCGTGAAACACATACCCAATTTCCGCAGAAGGTGAATGTTTGGGCAGGTATCCTGGGAAACTACATCGTTGGGCCTCTTTCCTTAAATACTAATTCAACTGGTGAGGTCTATCTGGAGCTGTTGGAAAACACAATAGAACCGTTAATTCTTGAAATTTTTTAAGATAATCCAGATGAATTCGGCAATTTGGAAATAACATTCAAACAGGATGGTGCTCCTCCACACTATTACGGTGCAGTAAGACGGTATTTGGATGGGGAGTATCGTAGTAGATAGATTGGACGACCAGGTTCAACGGAATGGCAAGCTCGATCACCGGACCTCACACCTTTGGATTTTTTCTGTGGGGGTACCTTGAATCGAAGATTTACGCCACTGAACCTGACGATATTGACGTTTTAAAACAACGTATTGTTGCAGAATGTGAGGCTGTTTCTGCAGACACATTTGCAAAAGTACGAGAAGAGTTTAAAAATAGGATATTTCATTGTCAGGAAGTAAATGGAGGTCACTCCGAGCAATTTCTCTCAGTAGATACTGATTCTTAAATCTGTAATTAATACTATACCGAATGGAATTTAAATTTTAATGTTTACTAATTAGCCATTGAAACTGCCATAAACACAAACAAAATTAGTATCATTGAATAGGTTTTTTCGATACCTTTAAAAAGAGATGTCGCTTGCCGTAGGGTTCCATTTGAAATTATTGGTCACAATGGCCTTGTGACGTCATCTTTGACGATTTCGGTCATCTATCATCACTAGTAGGGAAGTTTGCAACCTTTACTATTCAGTTTCCAAATTTCACTTGTTTATGTATAATCGTTACAAAAATAAGAGGGGGGGAGTGGACTTTTGAGAAGCACTGTATGTAGTTGACAATGACAGATCGCTAGTGTCATTATCACAATAAATATATTCTAGAGAGGATGGAATGATATACAAAGTAATGAAATAAACTAACCAGAACATCAAAAATAATTTACAAATAGTAAAAGTAGATAATCAAATAGTAAAAGTAGATAATCATATTATATAACTGGTAATAGTTGAAGTAAGGTGGGTAAGTAAGTATATTGGAAGAAATAAAAAAAAATACAAGCAGTTAGTAATTAGTAGATTTCAGCAACAAAAAATTGAAAAATTAAAACCTTCTAACAAAAAATTAAACCGACAGAATACGTAACTGAAAAGTAAAAGATAAAATAAACCTTCTTAGTCTCAATAACTGAGCTCCTAAACTAATGTAAGTAACTAATTTTGAGTCGGCGCCAAACAAACAATCAACGAAGATCGTTAAATTACTTCAAAAAAATTATCAGAATGTCACCGCCCAACTCGTTGCCATCATTCTACGCCTTACCTAATCCATTTGCTTGTTTGTTTGGTGCCGACTCAAAATTAGTTACTTACATTAGTTTAGGAGCTTAGTTATTGAGACTAAGGAGGTTTATTTTATTCTTTACTTTTCAGTTCCGTATTTCGTCGGTTAAATTTTTTGTTAAAAAGTTTTTCATATTTTGTGATGGCCATCTACGATCAGATGACATACATCCATTGTGAATTGAAACGACAAAACTTCGGGATGTAAGTGACCCAGTTCTTTCTGATATCATTAAATGGAGTAAGTTGCAGTTAGTTATCGCTTTAGTTATATTTTGCATTATTGATAAATGTAAGTTTCGCTTTTTTAAATTTTTTCCCATTTTATTTTGTAAGGTTATGTTTGATATTGTCAATGTTGAACCCATATTGTAAATTGACATGTCAATGTTGAACCCATTTAAAAATTTACATGGCAATGTTAGCCAAAATCTAAAATTTTCAGTCAATAAACCAATATGAAAGTGGTACTTATTCCCTTTTCAGATGCCTAGAGCAAAGAAACCGAAACGTCTTGATGCCAAAAATTACAAAAATTATGATTCTGAGAGAAACTTCCCACTTAGAAGGAAATAAATTGCTTATTTTGGATGGACACAATTCTCATATTTCATTGGAGTTGATAGAAATGGCCATCGAAAACCACATTGAAATATTTTGTTTACCTGCTCATACCTCTCACATATTACAACCTTTGGACGTTGGGGGATACAAATCGGTGAAAAATTCTTGGCGGGCCATACTTCGTCAGTTTTATGCAGCAACTGGATACAAGAATGTTGAGAAATTTTCCAGTACTGCAAATGAAATGACCAGGCACTTATGTCCATTCCAAATGTTCAGAATAAAAAGGCAACCACTCCTGGGAAAATACTGTAGAAATTATGGTTATGGAGATACTATGATTTTAGAAAATGTAACATTTTCGAGCGAATTTCCATCTGAAAATATTACAAAATATAATGATATTTTAAGTGAGAAAGTATTCGAATGTTCTGTATGTTATTTCAAAAAACTAAATTTGTACACTTCATGTCTATATAGGTCTTCATCATCTGATGTTTTGTTTTTAAAAAATTTAGAATTAATATTGTTTGACCTCCCTTTGAAATCAAATGTTATATTGAGTGGAGATTTTAATATAAACTTTATGAATGAAAACTCTACAGCTACGCAAGCAATTAAGAGCTTAATACACTCATTCAACCTGAATATGCATATCAGATCGAGCACTAGAAATTGTTAATATTCCTCCTCTTGCAGAGACTATGTTTGTAGTAATTACAATGTAGAAAAAATTTCTTGTACAGTTACCTCTTCTGGACTCTCTGATCATGAAGCTATTGATTGCTTCATTCTCTTGGATGCCACTATATATATATATATATATATATATATATATATATATATATATATATATATATTATATATATATATATATATATATATATATATATATAAATACGGTAGACTTTATAGTAGAGCAAACTATGATAGGTTCTATGAAAATTGTCTTGAATATGACTGGGAAAGTGTTACTTTTGGACGAACCTTTCAGTGCTTTCCATAACCAACTTCCAAAAACATTCAATGTATCTTTTTCTATACAGAAAATAAAAAAGAAATGTAAAAAATCTTGGATAACAATGGGAATTAAAACGTCCTCAAGAAAACTGCGGTCTCTTAATCACATTCGAAAATTCATATTCAATCCTGATTTCCATGCTTATTTTTATAATTATCGTAGAATTTATAGAACTGTTCTCAAGCTTGTGAAATCAAAATACTTCCAGAATAGAATCGACTCCTCAAATAATAAAATGAAAGAGACATGGTCCATTGTTAATGACCTGAGAGAGAAACCTGAAAAAAAGAAAAACCCAGATATGCCAATCAGTGCCGATGAGCTAAATGAGTTCTACCGTTCAATTGCTCGTAAGCTTAGCAGTGATATACTGGTTCCCTATGACCCCCTCAATCGCCTCTGAGATACATTTATTTTATATAATACGAATATTGACGAATCGATCGGCGTTTTTAAAGATATAAAAAATAAAAATTCAACTGGATACGATGATATCTTCATCAAAATAATCCAGAATCTTCCAAGAGAAGCACTAGAAACACTAGTCACGTTAATTAATCTCTCATTTCACAACGGTACCTTTCCTACATTTCTCAAAAAGTCTGTTGTAATTCCCTTGGACAAAGGTGGTAACTTTGATGATCCCTCAAATTATCGGCCAATATCCCGACTCTCGCAAAAATAATGGAAAAAATCGTCAAAAAGAGACTCAACGAATTCCTCTGCTTCCATAACATAATAAACAAAAATCAATTTGGTTTCCAAAACAATAAGAACACCAACGATGCAATTTTTTCATTCCTGTATGAGCTATATTCCGACATTAATGCCGGTAATATAGCAGCAGCTGTTTTCTGTGATCTAAAAAATCTTTCGACTGCGTCGACCACAAAATACTTACACGAAAACTTCATCGATATGGATGCAGAGGGGCTGCCCTGCAATGGTTTGAGTCTCATATAACTGGGCGGAGTCAAGTCGTAAATGGCGAAAAAATATCAAAATATGTTAATATCGAATCAGGGGTGCCACAAGAATCGGTTCTAGGACCAATTCTATTTCTTGTGAATATAAACGACCTATTGTTTCTAAACACATCGGGAAAATTCACTGTATTCACAGACGATACCACAATTTTATGGCAGAGTAAAACATTAAACGATCTAAATGATAAGATACTCAAAGATATAAATATTATCAAATCTTGGTGTGACTCGAACCTTCTCTCATTTAATATAAGTAAAACGAATATAGTAGCTTTCAAATGTAATCTCGAAGATGTGCCTCTAGACAATAAAACAATTGAAAATATTGACTGTACTAAGTTTTTAGGACTATTCATTGACAGCAAATTGAAATTTGATACGCATGTTGAACAAATGAAGAATAAGATTTCCTCAGGGTGTTATGCTGTAAGAGTTATTTCTAGAGAGCTTGGTAGAGCCACTGCCAGGACTGCATATCATGCCCAACTGAGATATGCTATACCTTTTTGGGGGGTATGTAAATCCAATCGGCTGGATTCTGTACTCAAACTGCAGAAGAGAGCCATCAGAAATGTTTATAAACTAAGTCCACGTGACTCATGCAGACAACTGTTCATAGAGAATAGGATACTCACGGTCGTGGCTCTCTTTGTCTTGGAAACAGTGTGTCTAATAAGAAAACATATTTCTAAATTTGAAATCATCTCTACCCTCTACAACACTCGCCTGAGCAACAGAAACGATTTGAAATTACCAATACCCTCTCCAACTCTAATAAAGGACTCCCTTGTATATAATGGTGTAAAGATGTAGAATCATTTTCCCAACCATTTCAAAGAAAGCCACATCAATATTGAAAGTTTCAAAAGAAACGTGAAAAAACTACTCAGTTGTAGACCCCATTATAGTTTGCAAGAATATTATAATGACAACTTCTAACTCCAAATTTGAGCCGTTCGACCGATTTGCACATATCAGTCATTTGTGAATATTTGTAAAAATTTATTTATTGTTTGTTTTTTATGTCTTGACAATGCATTTGCTAATGACGTATTTTTAACTTAACTCTATGCTGTTTAGATTAAGAATTACATTTATAAACATATTAGTTTTTATTTTTACTACTCATAAATAAAAAACTTATCGTATCCAATATTTGTTAGACTAAAACTATTTACAATTGACAAAATGTACATACTATATTTATATTTATACTATTTACACGAATATTATATAGTCTTATTATACATATTTTATTGTGTGGTATATGTGGTATCTAAATTCTGTATATTTATTATTTTTACTTTGTCAACAAGATCTTGATTCTTTGGACAATAAAATATATTTGATTTGATGATTTGAGTCGGGTGAACAGAAAGTATGCGAAAACATTAACAAGTGCAGGAGTAGTTAGTTGAACGGATTCGTCTTGATAACGCAAAAAAAAAACAGGCTAACAAAGGGAAGAAAAATAGGAAAGAAAAGGAAAATAAGAAAAGAAAGGAAAATGAAAAGCACCAAAAAAAAAACTATTGAAGAGTATTCAAGTTCCGACAGTAACGTTTCTGTAACACTAGAAAGTGAAGATGATATTTTCGAGAATGGCCTAGTAACAGCTGAAAATGAAATTTTATCCGATGATGAAGTGGAAGCAAATGATGGAGAAAATGAAATGGACGCAGACGACGAGGCAAATGATGAAGTGCTAAATCTAGACAGATCAGAAGAAAAAATCAAGAAGTGTTCTTGGGTTCTAGCTAAATATGGAAATGCCAGTTATGTTGGTAGAGTTGTAGACATAGAAGGAAATAAGGCGGAAACAATGTTTTTACGAAAAATGGACTGTATTTTGTCTACCCACATGTTCCTGATCAAGAATTTATTGAATTTGAGACGATTCAACAAATATTGTAAGAACCCTACAAAGAGGCAAATATTACTTCAAAATGTTTGACATTGAGTTGGGAACCGTAATCAACTAAATAACAATTTTTAAGCGACGAAACCAAAAAGGAGAAGGTTCTCTATTCGACGCGTATATATTTTCATAGAAGAGTCCGATTCCAATGATTCTTTTTTCGTTGGATAGGGTGTACTTCGAAGTTGGTCCCATTTGAATTTGAACAGAAAAATCCATCCTTAAGAGTAGCAAAATGGAGGATATTGATCGTTCACCCTCTGAATTTTGGTCCGTTAACCGATTCTATCAGGCATAACTTTGTAGTGGGTTTTCCGATTTGGATGATTCTTTTTTTATCAGATAGGGTATACCTCATAGTTGATGATTTTCCAATTTGGAATGAAATAATCCACTCGTATGGGTAGGAAAATAGGGGATGATTGATTTTTAACATGTGAACATTGGCACACATATGTAGTTGACATTGACAGATTCTCCTACATCCATCACAATAATTACACTCTATGAAAGGATGAAATTATATACAAAGTGATGGGATCAACCAACCAGAACTTTCGAAAATAATTTATATTATATAACAATAAATAGTTAAAGTAGATAATCATATTATTCAACAGTTAATAGTTGAAGTACGCTAGGTAAGTAAGTATTTTGGGAGTAATCAAAAATTAAATAGGTAGTGATTAGTAGATTTCAGCCACAGAAAATTGAAAAATAAAAACTTTTTAACAAAAAATTAAACCGACGAAAATGAAATAAACCTTCTTAGTCTTAATGATAATTGAGCTCCCAAACTAATGTGAGTAACTAATTTTGAGTCGGCGCCAAACAAACTAGCAATTGAATTAGGTAAAGCGTAAAATGATGGCAGGGAGATGCATAGCGGCGTTTTGATTACTTCTACAAAGTAATATAAAGATCTTCGATGATTGTTTGTTTGGCGCCGGATCAAAATTAGTTACTTACATTAGTTTAGGAGCTCAATTATAATCAAGACTAAGAAGGTTTATTTTATTTTTGCTTTTCAGTTGATTTTTTCGTCGGTTTAATTTTTCGTTAAAAAGTTTTTATGTTGTGCATAATAAGAAAGTGTACATGTTTATTTTATTATTTTATACGTGTTTTTTTTTATTAATTGTGTCATTTTGTATCTATAGTGGAAAGAAACATTGAAAGCAATGTATTCTTTGGCAATCATCATTTAATAATTCAAAACATACATCAGCAGTGTCAATGTTCACATAATCAAAATAAACATTGACAAAAATTGCTTTTAAATGACTATTCAATCAATATAATGATGTGTGTCAATGTTGTACTTATAGGGGGGCAACATTGACACCGCCAAATGTGTTTTGACTCATTGCCGTTCATTTAAAGGCTGTAAAATCGTGACATAATGATAACAGGACCTCATTATCCTCATTACTATAAATAATTTGCATTCAAAATAAAATCAAGAATTTTCATAAATATATTTTCGAAGATATTTATTTATTTATTGATACACTGTTCTACAGGTTACACCCAACTACAGAACAAGAATATAAGTAACAGATACAGTACAATACAAAATAACAAATTAACGAAGTAAAAATACATATCGAGATTAACTAAAGTAATAGGATTTAATCGCAGAGATGTTGGTGTTGGTAAATAAAACGTGTTGTCTACTCTAGACGATGGTCTAGGTACACTGAAATTGAGTTTTTGCAGAATATGTGGGTCAATAAATACGTTGTTGATAAGTTTGAACAGGAAGATTGTGGAGTGACATTCACGACGGCAGCTTAGGCTGTTCATAGCGTGTCTAGCCAACAATGCATCATGGGGGGAGCCAATTGGTGGATATATGTTGTCCGTTTTATAGGAGAGAAGTTTAAGGAAGCGACGCTGAACCGATTCAACCTTCTCTATATATAAGTGATGATGTGGGTTCAAGATTATAGATGCGTATTCTAATTTTGATCTGACGAAAGCATAGTATAAGGTTTTCGATGTAGATGGGTCGGAGAAATCTTTAGAGATACGCGCAATGAATCCATACATTCTGTTTGCAGCAGACAGAGTGGCTTCAATATGAGGGGCAAAAGATAATTTCGAGTCGAAAATAACACCAAGATAGGTGTATGTGATAGGCCGTTGGAGGGGAATGTCGTTGATTGAATATTGATATAAAAGTGGCTGATTTCTCAAAGTGAATGTCATTACATTACATTTAATTGCATTAAGAGGAAGCTTATTACGGAAGCACCATTGCTCAATGCGTTTCAGGTTAAGGGACAATTGAAGACAGTCTTCTATCCCATTAATCTCAGAAAATAATTTTAGGTCATCCGCGTATATTAAGCAGTTGAGGTCAATGACTTCAACTATGTCATTTATGAAAGCGTTGAAGAGGAGTGGACCAAGGTTGCTTCCTTGAGGTACACCTGAGGTAGATGCATATTCAATAGATTTGAAGCCATTGAATATGACATACTGTCGCCTGTCGGTGGGGTATGACACGAAAAGTTCGATGAGGGTCTGAGAAAAGCCATACCTGTACAGTTTTGGTAGTAGTATTCCATGATAAAGTTTGTCGAACGCTTTCGAGAAGTCCGTATAAATGACATCGGTTTGGGATCTCCTATCAGTAGTCTCTGCAATGTATTGAGTGATGTTGAGAAGGTTGGTGGTTGTCGAGCGACCTTTCATGAAACCATGTTGGAGTGATGAGATTTGATTGCTCAGATGAGGATATAACCTGCTGTACAGGAGGATTTCAAACACTTTAGCGAAATTATATATTATTGATATGGCTCTGAAATTTTCAACATCAGACTTATCCCCTTTTTTATAAATTGGGCGAACTTTAGACAATTTCCATAGGTCTGGGATGGTACTAGTTTTGACGCAGATATTTATCAAGCTTGTTAGTGGATTAGCCAGGGCATAAGCGCAATCTTTGACCATTAGTGCAGGGATGCTGTCGGGACCCGTAGTAATTTTTGGTTTCAGCTGTTTCAAAGCTGCCAACACTTCGTTTTCTTCGAAATAGGGAATGTTCAGGACTTGTGAATGCGGATCACTATCACTAAATTCGGTTTGAGAACTAATAATGTATGATTTGGAGAAAAAATCAGCGAAGCTATTGAGAATGTCCTGAGGAGTTTCAAAAGATTGTCCTTCGTAGGTCATTCTGTCAGATATGCCAGTTGATCCTTTTTTGTTGTTTATAAATGCCCAAAATTTATTTGGGTTGCCTTTTATGTCATTTTCAGC
Source organism: Gonioctena quinquepunctata (assembly GCA_018342105.1). NCBI lineage: Eukaryota > Metazoa > Arthropoda > Insecta > Coleoptera > Chrysomelidae > Gonioctena > Gonioctena quinquepunctata. The sequence continues at coordinate 20,781 of JAFIRS010003947.1, read as the reverse complement.
AGATTTCACATATTTTTTGTAGGAATTGTTAACGTCAGCCTTGATCTTTGCCCTCAAGCGAGTGAATTCATCCCGGGCAGCAATGTCCCCGCTGTTTTTGAATGAACGCCAATGCTTAGCCTTGAGGCGTATTAGACAAATAATTTCACTGTCGAACCACGGCGGATATTTACGCTTGACGTTACCAGTTCGTAGGGGTACACATTGATCCAATGCATTATAAATTTTTCCGTAAAAGTAAGAGCAAGAATCATTTGATCTATCGAAAGCTTCAAGAAAGGTCCAGTCAATATTAGCTATAAGATCATACAACCGGGCAAAATCTGCGCTCCTGAAGTTGTACTCATTATTGTGAGAGGAGGCGAAGTTTCTTTTCAGATTAAGAGCCATATTCGATTTACAATGAACATTCAAGGCGGGGTGATGTTTGTCTTCGGGTACTAAGGGATCAGATGATCTCTCGACACTGCACTCAGCATTACTACCGTATAGTACAAAGTCGAGTATTCTCCCATGATCATTATGGATGCAGTTATACTGTGACAGATTACTGATTTCCAGAAAGTTCTTTAAGATATTGTTTGTTGTATTTAGTTGGTCACCCTGTATGAACGAGACATATAAGGTATATTGAAGTCACCTTTGACGAGAATAATACCGCTATAGGCAACTTGGATGATGGTGAGTGTTTCGAACAGGATAAAGAATTTGTCGTTTGACAGAGGGAGGAACATACATATTGATGACAAACAGTGAAGTTGAATCAGAAACTATCTTTACCATAACAATGTCTAAAGTGACCTGTTCATGAGGAATTGAAGGTGTTAAGTCAACCTGTGAGGAGCCGAACGAATCTAACACTGCAATAAGAGCTCCTCCGCCTCTTGTGCAATTGCATTCATTGAAATTTCTATCTGAGCGGTATACTTGATTAAAGTTTGGGAATAGCTCCTCATTTTTGATCGAGTCGTTCAACCAAGTTTCTGTCAGTGCAACAATTGGATACTCGTTCACCGAAATTGAGTTAAGGAAAAGGTCTGTTTCAGATCGCAAGCCTCGAGTGTTTTCATAAAAAAATTCTATGCAGTTTCTATTTCGTGAAAAAGTATTATCATGGGAAGACACGAGATTATTTAATGTTTCGGAATATGTCAATGATAGCCCCCTTTACCTTATTCTTCTAATCATTCGCGACGCGGCCATGTTTTTTTTTACATCCCGTGATAACCACTTGAAGAATAAGAATAAAATTTTATAGTGTTAGTAATGATCTAGTAATGTCAAATGCGACGTTACGATCCAAACACAGAATTCAATATTTTCTAGAATTTGCTATTACCTTTCAATGCGGAAGATTCTCAAATATTATATCCAACGTCTCCAAGTACTCCCGTAACGGTAAAACCAACGAGATAAAGACACTTCGAGATTTCTCGTTGACATTAGATGGTGACCTCCGTGGTCATCCGACTGGAAGTTGGCAAACTATAAAACACTATAATCTGAAGAGAGGCCGTGAAGCCGACCGTCGAGGATATTATTAAGGTAGAAGCTCGATCTCTAATTATAGAGTAGGTTGTGGGGCTCTCCGTGCGAGAGGTATCCAGGAGGCCGAGAAGACGTGCTTCTGAGGACGTGACGGTGTGTAGGAGGAGCGCTCGGCGATGCTTTCTTCCTTTATTTTTCAAATTGGTCGACTGTTTCAGTTTTATTAGATTGGTGGGTAACTGGGGTTATGGAAATATTCACTCGAAGTTATATTCGTGTCTGCACGGCTTTTTGAATCGTTCGAAATATATATTATTGAAAAACGTGATTTTCTCGGGCACATAATATTATTTTTATGCACGCTTCATTAGCTTCACCTGCATGTGTGTATGTACATAATAGAATCTTCACCCACCGACCAGATGTCCGAATTATTTGGAATTTTACAGACGTATTGAGAACCGATCGCAATACAATAATTTCATAAGTATGACCTGATTTTCTCACCGATATCGTCAGAAAAAAATAATTCACATTATCCTCTACAGGGTGATTCAAAAGTACTTTGACAAACTTCAGAAGGTGATTTCTCACAATATTCTAATATGAATTGTCCGAATAAATTTATGTCCGGAAACGTTTCGTTTCCAAGATACAGGGTGTCCAAGTTTTATTTTTATTTTCGTTTTTTTTCAAATAACTTTCGAAATACTGACCTTAATTGAACGAAAATTGGTATTGAGAGGTTTTTTGAGGTATCGAATTCGAACCTGATGTTATTATTGCTACTTGTAGGGGGCGCCACCTACACGTCTTTCTCTTTTTTGAGCGTACTTCTAGCACATTTTTCAGTGGAAAAATCAATGTATCTATCGTATCTACGTAAAAAAGTTACACTTGTTACAAGTCGCTATAAGCAATCGTTTTCCAGATATTTGGACTTACGCTACCTATTCTATTTATTATTACTCGTTTGAAATAGTTATTTTTGTATCAAGGGTGCAAAATCTGTATTTGTTTTAATAAAATTTGCAAGAAATATCAACATTTTATTTCAAGAAATTTTGAATATGTAGAATAAAATAAAATAAAGGAGACTAAATTGTATTCAATTGAATTGTTCAAAGTGTCCACCTTCAGCGAAGATTCAGGCATTCAGTCTTCCATTCATTGAATCTCGTACCCGCTCAAAAATTATTGGTGTGTTTCTTATTGTTTCACAGGCGTCTACTATTCGGTTTCTTAGATCTTCCTCGTTCGCTACTGGAGTTTTATAAACTAGTGACTTCAAATGTCCCCAAAAAAAATCTGGCGGGTTTAGATATGGGGACCTTGGTGCCCACGCCTGGTTAGGTTCTTCTACACCCCTACCGATCCATCGATTTGGATATACAGTATTAGGGAATTCCCTGGCTAATACGCTAAAATGGTCCGGAGCCAGATCATGCCTACGAGTTTCAAATGGTACATTCTGAAGTAGTCCCGGCAATTCATTTTCTGAAAAGTCTCTGTAAGTTGCGCCATTCAGTCGGAACGGAAGGAAGAAAGGACCTATAAAGTAATAATTATCAATTATTGCCGCCCATTCATTTACAGAAAATCGATACTGATAATGTCTTTCACTAACTGCGTGCGGATTTTCCAGAGCCCAAACATGGTTGTTATGAAAGTTTGTGATAGCATTTCGGGAGAAGTTTGCCTCGTCCGTGAAGAGTACATATCTCAAAAATTTAGGATTTCCAGCCAATTTTCTCAAAAACCACTGACACATAGTTATGCGTTGGGGAAAGTCTCGTGGCAAAAGAGCTTGTACCCTTTGAATATGGTATGGATAAAATTGTTGATCGTGGATAATTCTCCAAACTGTGGACTGAGTAGAATTGAGAGCTTCAGCTATTATTCTTGTACTTGTTTCTGGATTCTCCTCGATTGCGTTCAAAACCTCTTCTTTCTATTCTGGGGTTCGGACTGCTCCAATAATACCTACCTGTTTCTGCCAAACGACGGTGGAGACTGGTAAATGTTGGAGCTGAAGGCAGTACTCGATTAGGAAATCGTCAGTGCTTCGCGCGCATTGCCATCCGCAAGGCCATAAACGAAATGCATATCGGCTAAATAAGCATTATTGTTTAAATAATCCATTTTTTTCAAAATTAGTGTTTTAAAACTTACAGAAATTTCAACAAAACAACAAAACGTTTAACTTTCACATAATATGTAATTACCAGAACTACTTACTTAAACGTCAAATTCATTTCCTAAGCATTCTTGTGAAAAATGCAAAATAATGGTAATAACTTCAACACGCATCGATTGTGAAATAATTGACTTGAAATTTTCAAGTCGAAATATCTAGAAAACGGTTGCTTATAGCAACTTGTAACAAAAGTAGCTTTTTACGTAGATATGATAGAGGAATTGATTTTTTCACTGAAAAATGTGCTAGAAGTACGCTCAAAGAAGGAAAAAACGTGTAGGTGGCGAACCCTACGAGTGAGGGCAATAATAACATCAGTTTCAAATACGACACTTCAAAAAACCTCTAAATACCAATTTTCGTTTAATTTAAGTCAGTATTTCGAAAGTTATTTAAAAAAAACGAAATTGAAAATAAAAATTTAACACCCTGTATCTTGGAAACGAAGCGTTTCCGGACATATATTCATTCATACAATTCATATTAGAATATTGTGAGGAATTACCTTCTGAAATTTGTCAAAGTACTTTTGAATTGAATCACCCTGTATAAGACGAATTTCTGGATTTTTCTGGTATCAATTTTGATTCAGCATTCTCGGCTAGCATTAAAATTTCAGATGAGTGTTCTTCTTGATTCGCAACCTTTTTAAAATTATCAATCATATGAACTGTCAAATAAGCTTGTAAACAACAATTGCTATATCCATGTCAAGAAGACGTGACATCAGATGTATTGAAATATAAGAAACATTATCCTGATCTAAATTTCATGTCCAGCATTGTTATTGGAGTTATGATGCAGGTATAATATAGTAAATTAAAGTATAAGTGGATAAAAAGGGCTTTAAAACACGCGCGATTTTTCGAGCACGACGGCGCAGCCGGAGTGCTCGAAATAGAGCAAGTGTTTTTAAGACCAGTTATCCACGAATACTTTACGTTATTTTTTTTTATTGGTGCACTTTGAAATCATATATACTGGTATTATTACTACAAAAAATAGAAATAAGAACTAATAATGCAAGAAGGTTGAATTCGTGATGTGACATCAGTATACCTTTCGTTGTCATGGAAATGAGAAAACATTCATTTGCAATTTGTTACCAAAGATCAATATTTGTTGTCACCAGAGCTCAAAAATGAATGATTCTAATATCGATTTTTTGAATAGTGGGGCAGAATCGCGGTTAATACCGCGAAAATCCAGTGATATATATATAAAAAAGAATATGAAAAGTTCATCAAATGGATGGAGGAGCACATATAAATGAACGAATTGTGAGTAATATTTTATTTGACAAGGTACTCCTGTCAGATCAATTATCAAAAATTTGTCATTTAGATTTCACGTTTCTCGATTTGTTGATGTTGTCATGGTTACCTTTAAAAAACGCGCGTTTTTTAAAGTTCGATTTAAACACGCTGAGGCGTGCTTTAAATGGGTAAAAAGGGGCACAAATAAAAAAAAAATAGCGTATGATACACGTGTATATGTGCCTTTAAAGCTCGCGCAACGAGTTTGAGGGCAAGACGCGGAGACGTTGCAAGTGCTTTATACACGTGTATCATACGGTATTTTTTATCATACCTGCATCATAACTCCAATAACAATGCTGGAAATGAATTTTAGATCAGGATAATGTTCCTTATATTTTAATACATCTGATGTCACGTCTTGTTGACATGGATATAGCAATTGTTGTTTTTACAAGCTTATTTGACAGTTCATATGATTGCTTATTTTAAAATGGTTGCAAATCAAGAAGAACTTCCATCCGAATTTTAAAGTAAGTCGAGAATGCTGAATCGCAATTTATATCAGAAAAATCCAGGAATTTGTATTACAGAAAATATGAAGAGTAAATGCTATGGATAGGGAAGAAACAGACCCAAATTGTTTTTTATTTTTGATGTAGTTTAACACATAAATAAAAAGTTGGACTTGTTTTTGTTACCTAGCAACCTCCAAATCACGGCGTATTTCAATCTTGACATTTCGCAAGCTTTTTAACCGACAAAACCAATAAAAACTTTTTAACAAAAAATTAAACCGACGAAATACGGAACTGAAAAGTAAAAAATAAAATAAACCTTCTTAGTCTCAATAACTAAGCTCCTAATCTAATGTAAGTAACTAATTTTGAGTCGGCGCCAAACAAACAGCAAATGAATTAGGTAAGGCGTAAAATGATGGCATCGAGTTGCGCGGTGACATTCTGATAATTTTTTGAAGTAGTCTAATGATCTTCGTTGATTGTACGTTTGGCGTCGACTCAAAATTAGTTACTTACATTAGTTTAGGAGCTTAGTTATTGAGACTAAAAAGGTTTATTTTATTCTTTACATTTCAGTTCCGTATTTCGTCGGTTTAATTTTTTGTTAAAAAGTTTTTATTTTCCAATTGTTTGTGGCTGAAATCTACTAATTACTACCTACTTGTTTTTTGATTACTTCCAAAATACTACCCACCTTACTTCAACTGTTACCAGTTAAATAATATGATTATCTACTTTTACTATTTGTTGTAATATAAATTATTTTTGTTGTTCTGGTTAGTTTATTTCATTACTTTGTATATCATTCCATCCTCTCATAGAATATAATGATTGTGACGGTTGTGGGAGAACAAAAATAATGACATTAGCGATCTGTCTTTGTCAACAACATATGTGTGCCAATGTTCACAAGTGAAAAATCAATTATGCCCTATTTTTTTACCCGTAAGGGTGGATAATTCCATTCGAAATCCAAATATGATCAACTACCCCATCTAATAAAAAAAGGATCATCCAAATCGAAGAACCTAGTACAAAGTTATGCCTGATAGAATCGGTTAACGGACCAGAATTCAGAGGGTGAGTGATCAATATCCTTCATTTTGCTACCCTTAGGGGTGCATTTGATTTTTTAAATTCAAATGGCACCAACTTCGAGGGTAAACCTCATGTATACCTCAAAGTTGATCATATTTGGATTTCTAATGGAATTATCCACCCTTACGGGTAGAAAAATAGGAGATAATTGATTTTTCACTTGAACATTGGCACACATATGTAGTTGACAATGACAGATCGCTATTGTCATAATTTTTGTTCTCCTACATCCGTCACGATCAGTATATTCTATGAGAGGATGGAATGATATACGAAGTAATGAAATAAACTAACCAGAACAAAAAAAAAATATTCATATTACAAGTAAAAACAGGTAACCATATTATTTAACTGGTAATAATTGAAGTAGGTGGGTAAGTAAGTATTTTGGAGGTGATAAAAAAACAAGTAGGTAGTAATTAGCAGATTTCAGCCACAAAAAATTGAAAAATAAAAACTTTTTAACAAAAAATTAAACCGACGAAATACGGAACTGAAAAGTAAAAAATAAAATAAACCTTCTTAGTCTCAATAACTAAGCTCCTAATCTAATGTAAGTAACTAATTTTGAGTCGGCGCCAAACAAACAGCAAATGAATTAGGTAAGGCGTAAAATGATGGCATCGAGTTGCGCGGTGACATTCTGATAATTTTTTTGAAGTAGTCTAATGATCTTCGTTGATTGTACGTTTGGCGTCGACTCAAAATTAGTTACTTACATTAGTTTAGGAGCTTAGTTATTGAGACTAAAAAGGTTTATTTTATTCTTTACATTTCAGTTCCGTATTTCGTCGGTTTAATTTTTTGTTAAAAGTTTTTATTTTCCAATTGTTTGTGGCTGAAATCTACTAATTACTACCTACTTGTTTTTTGATTACTTCCAAAATACTTACCCACCTTACTTCAACTGTTACCAGTTAAATAATATGATTATCTACTTTTACTATTTGTTGTAATATAAATTATTTTTGTTGTTCTGGTTAGTTTATTTCATTACTTTGTATATCATTCCATCCTCTCATAGAATATAATGATTGTGACGGTTGTGGGAGAACAAAAATAATGACATTAGCGATCTGTCTTTGTCAACAACATATGTGTGCCAATGTTCACAAGTGAAAAATCAATTATGCCCTATTTTTTTACCCGTAAGGGTGGATAATTCCATTCGAAATCCAAATATGATCAACTACCCCATCTAATAAAAAAAGGATCATCCAAATCGAAGAACCTAGTACAAAGTTATGCCTGATAGAATCGGTTAACGGACCAGAATTCAGAGGGTGAGTGATCAATATCCTTCATTTTGCTACCCTTAGGGGTGATTTGATTTTTAAATTCAAATGGCACCAACTTCGAGGGTAAACCTCATGTATACCTCAAAGTTGATCATATTTGGATTTCTAATGGAATTATCCACCCTTACGGGTAGAAAAATAGGAGATAATTGATTTTTCACTTGAACATTGGCACACATATGTAGTTGACAATGACAGATCGCTATTGTCATAATTTTTGTTCTCCTACATCCGTCACGATCAGTATATTCTATGAGAAGATGGAATGATATACGAAGTAATGAAATAAACTAACCAGAACAAAAAAAAAGTATTCATATTACAAGTAAAAACAGGTAACCATATTATTTAACTGGTAATAATTGAAGTAGGTGGGTAAGTAAGTATTTTGGAGGTGACAAAAAAACAAGTAGGTAGTAATTAGCAGATTTCAGCCACAAAAAATTGAAAAATAAAAACTTTTTAACAAAAAATTAAACCGACGAAATACGGAACTGAAAAGTAAAAAATAAAATAAACCTTCTTAGTCTCAATAACTAAGCTCCTAATCTAATGTAAGTAACTAATTTTGAGTCAGCGTCAAACAAACAAGCAAATGAATTAGGTAAGGCGTAAAATGATGGCATCGAGTTGCGCGGTGGCATTCTGATAATTTTTTTGAAGTAATTTAATGATCTTCGTTGATTGTACGTTTGGCGCCGACTCCAAATTAGTTACTTACATTAGTTTAGGAGCTAAGTTATTGAGACTAAGAAGGTTTATTTTATTCTTTACATTTCAGTTTCGTATTTCGTCGGTTTAATTTTTTGTTGAAAAGTTTTTATTTTTAAATTTTTTGTGGCTGAAATCAACTAATTACTACCTACTTGTTTTTTGATTACTTCCAAAATACCTACTCACCCACCTTACTTCAACTATTACCAGTTGAATAATATGATTATCTACTTTTACTATTTGTTGTAATTTGAGTTATTTTTGTTGTTCTGGTTAGTTTATTCCATTACTTTGTATATCATTCCATCCTCTCATAGAATATAATGTTTGTGACGGATGTAGGAGAACAAAAATAATGACATTAGCGATCTGTCTTCGTCAACTACATATGTGGGCCAATGTTCACAAGTGAAAAATCAATCATCCCCTATTTTTCTACCCTTGAGGGTGGATAATTCCATTCGAAATCCAAATATGATAAACTACCCTATCTAATAAAAAAAGGATCATTCAAATCGAAGAACCTAGTACAAAGTTATGCCTGATAGAATCGGTTAACGGACCAGAATTCAGAGGGTGAGTGATCAATATCCTTCATTTTGCTACCCTTAGGGGTGAATTTGATCTTTCAAATTCAAATGGGACCAACTTCGAGGGTATACCTCATAGTTGATCATATTTGGATTTTGAATGGAATAATCCACCCTTACGGGTAGAAAAATAGGGGATAATTGATTTTTCACTTGAACATTGGCACACATATGTAGTTGACAATGACAGATCGCTTTTGTCATAATTTTTGTTCTCCTACATCCGTCACAATCATTATATTCTATGAGAGGATGGAATGATATACAAAGTAATGAAATAAACTAACCAGAACAAAAAAAATTATTCATATCACAAGTAAAAGTAGATAATCATATTATTTAACTGGTAATAGTTGAAGTAGGTGGGTAAGTAAGTATTTTGGAGGTAATAAAAAAAAAAGTAGGTAGTAATCAGTAGATTTCAGCCACAAAAAATTGAAAAATAAAAACTTTTTAACAAAAAATTGAACCGACAAAATACGGAACTGAAGAGTAAAAAATAAAATAAACCTTCTTAGTCTCAATAACTAAGCTCCTAATTTCACGCCTTACCTAATTTCTTTGCTTGTTTGTTTGGCACCGTCTCAAAATTAGTTACTTACATTAGTTTAGGAGCTCAATTATTGAGACAAAGAAGGTTTATTTTATTGTTTCCTTTTCAGTTCCGTATTTCGTCGGTTTAATTTTTTGTTAAAACGTTTTTTAGTTAATGAAACAAGGATTATGATGCAGGTATGATAAAAAAATATGATTTACAAAATTATTCTTTCATTTACTAGGGATCGTATAAGAAACTGAGTGGCGAATTCCCTGAAATATGTGATTGAAGAAGAAATCAGCAATAAATAAATTGTCTTGAAAAACGAAATTTTTTCCGATGAAGGTTCAATTATGAAATGACCTGAGGCCAATCTAATGGGATGATTTGAAACACACTTTCAAATGCACGCACGGACACTTGAGATCAAATTATATGGCGATTTGGAATTCATTTATGGGATGATCCTAGATTAAATTACGAAGTAACCTGAGGCCTATTCCACATAGTGACTTGAGGCTCATTCTCGGAAACACGCTCGAATACTTAAGGCTCAATTAAAATGCGACTTTGGGCTCATTCATGAGGTGATCCCAGGTGCAATGACGTGGACGGATGGATTTTGCACTTCCGACCTGAAAAACTGTCACACCCGGACCATCTGTCTCTCGATGAACCGCCACAAAACTTCCAAATCCCACCGCGTGAAAACTTTCAAATCCCCTTTGCTCTTCGGAATTTCCCAATCACTTCAATTACCTTTGATAAATGGAATAGATACACCAACAAATTGATTTCTACGTTTGAACGTTCTGGAAAAACTGGAAAGATCTTAAGTAAACTGCGGTTTACTTTTGTGTTCTCTGAGAGATATTCTGTCATATATAATTTCGAGGAGAGATAATATTGTTTTATAGGAAAATAGATGTATGATTTAACCATTTTCAATTGCAGGAGCTGTTTCTGTAGGGAGCAAATCAAAAACTTACTTAGCTAACACGAGCGTATATGCGAAGAAACGGAACGAAAAATAGTGTGTACTACTCGTAAACATTCTCCGTCGGCGAACGGAAGGTCAAAAGAGCCGATAGTCAACGTGGGTTTGAGTGAAAACTGTCTACTTTTTCAGCAGCCAATCAAATTGGACCGCAAGCCAATGATAATGCTTGTAGGTGTGTCTATACGTTGAGACTAATAAATCAGTTACATACAGGTTTGAGGAGGTCTGGGTGGATAAAAGCCAGTAGCGTCTCTGGTCTGGGATCGAAATAGGTTTTAAAATATTCTATAGTTGTGATGTGTTTTGTTGGAAAATATGGCTTTTTTTCGACCATGGGAAAATGACATTATGATGATCCGATTGCCTATTAATACATACTTCCTCGTTCATGGCATATGTTTTTATTTTGACATATTTTTAAAATATTTAAATATTTAAATAAAATTAGTTATCTCCGCCTCTGCTGCTCGAAGGATTCCGCCTCAAGACTGGGAAACTTGTTTTTTATGCTTTTGCAATTGTAAATGGATAAACTATACAAGGTTACTTACTATAAATTACCTACCCCTTATCATCGTTATCATTACATACAGGGTGTTTCCTAACTGCGGTGTTTCGTTAGGTCATTTGACAAAAAAAAGTTTCTATGAACATATGTCCGGAGTTGCTTCGTTTCTGAGATACAGGGCGTAGAAGTATAAAAAAAAGGTATTTATAAAATATCCTGAATATCCTGAAACCGATGTAGTTGAAATGTGGTACAGCTATTTGAAGTAATAAGACAATTATTTGGCCCTAAGTAGGTCCAGTGGCGTCTCAGTGGGCACCACAGCCAACAATACTGAGAAAAAAATTATTTTCTCCTTTTCAGTGCATTTGAATATAAGCGTGGGTTCTAAAAAGTTTTTTATAAGCGTGGTAAAAATACAACTTTTTGGCCTCCTGTGTTTTTTTTTTCATATTCAGCTTAGTTTTCGAGAACAAAAAAATGAAGGCACTCTACAATCATGAGTACCTACTATGGAGACCAGCTGACAGTGATAGTATTGTCATATCAGTAAAAGTCAGAGTTGTCAATTAGCAGTGATTCCATCATGAATACTTCAACTAACGCTGAAATGGCTGACATGCACTTTATTTATGGATTAGCAAATGGAAATGCGGAAGAAGCACGGAGAATCTACCAGGATAGATATCTCAACAGAGTAATTCCATATGATAAAACATTCAGAACGCTACATGCAAGATTATGTGAAACTGGAAGTTTTAATAAAAATGTAAGTGGTGGAAGACCAGAAACTGTAACAACGCCTGAACTAGAAGAAGCTATACTTGATGCGATAGAAGAAGATCCTTCAAATAGTACCAGGAAGATTGCACTGCAGCTTGAAGTGAGTCCAAAAACCGTTTGGAAAGTTCTAGAAAGAAACCTCCTATACCCATATCACATACAGCGGGTCCAAGCTCTACTGCCTAGGGATTTTCACCCAAGATTGATGTTTTGCAGGTGGTTGATTCATACGATGGCACACAATAATAATTTTTCACCAAATATTTTATTTACGGACGAGGCAAATTTTTCACGAGATTCTATTATGAACTTTCACAATAACCATTTCTGGGCCGACGAAAATCCCCACATTATTAGAGAAAGTCATTTTCAGAAACGATTTTCGCTGAACGTTTGGGTGGGAATTATTGGTGACTACCTAATTGGACCCTTTTTTTTACCAGCAAGATTATCAGGTCCATCCACACGGCTTTTTTGCGAAATCATCCACCCATTTTGTTGGAAGAAGTACCCGTACTTGTAAGAGGTAACATGTAGTTTATGCACGACGGAGCTCCAGCTCATTTTAGTGTTCTTGTTCGTCAGCATCTCGACATCACCTACCCTAATCGCTGGATTGGACGTGCAGGATCTCAACATTGGCCCGCTCGCAGTCCTGATATGAATCCTCTAGATTTCTATTTATGAGGTCATCTGAAGGCTCTCGTTTATAAAACCCCTATACTAGATGTGAATGACTTGAGGAATCGAATAAGTGATAATTGCAATGTCATAAGGAATACTCCGGGTATTTTTGAACGTGTCAGACAATCAATGACACATCGATTGCAGTCGTGTATTTTATCAGACGGTGGACATTTTACTCATTTACTTTAAGGTCGAAATTGTTTATTTTTTACTTTAGGTTTGTATTTTATGTTGTCCATGGATAATTTGTAGAATAATTTAAAGAATTTTTTTCTCAAAAACAAAGCTTGATATGCATAAAACACAAGGAACCAAAGAGTTATTTTCAGTTGTTTAATCTGAAAAAATAAAATACTACAAAAAAAAGTACTTTTTTTTTCGCAGTATCGTTGGCTGTGGTGCCCACTGAGACGCCCCTGGATCTACTTGGGGTCGAATAATTGCCTTATCACTTCAAATAGCTGTACCACATTTCAACCACATCAGTTTCAGGATATTCAGGATATCTTATAAATACCTTTTTTTTCAATACTTCAACGCCCTGTATCTCAGAAACGAAGCAACTCCGGACATATGTTCATAGGAACTTTTTTTTGTCAAATGACCTAACGAATCACCACCTGGAGTTTCGTACTGTAGTTAGGAAACACCCTGTATAGAAGAAAAAGTCACAAGTAAAAGTTGTGTGGTTATGAATGAATTTTGAAAAAATTCTATCAAAAATACAGTATCGTGCAGATGTCAGGAGATACATTTTTTTTTTCAAATGGGATACCCTGTATATTGTTAAATTTTTGGAACGATATTTTCTCCTTATTTGAAAAATATACCATATGTTACCCCTAACATCTCTGAATGTTGCCCAATATGAATTCAGTGAGTTGCTTATATCTATTATTCAGTTCTGAACTTTCCAGATGCATCGCGATGAGTTGTGAATTGTTTCTCCTACATTGGTGGACTAGGTTCTCCACTGGGAGGATTTTCTTCTTCAATGTTCTCGGCAAATTAAACTGAGTGGACGATCAGATCCAGCTGCCCTTCCTCTGTTGGACTGTTGGGACCACGTCTTCAGAATAGAGATCGAAAATGTAGACTATCATTGTTTTGTCTCAGTAAGATACATGCCCTGGGTTCATTTCCCGAGCTGTTGAGCATTACCTAGGAATATTGCCAAGCTGTTTATTCGGCCTGGTCCAGTTGTCCATGGCTCCTGTAATGTTCCACGTCCAGGAGCTCATTGGCAAATCTTCTGCTAATTAGTGTAGAAAGCGGTTTTAGCATGTGGTAGATTCATTTGTATAGTTTTAAAGTTTTACCCTTCAAATTTTCCCTTTGGGTGGTGATACTTTCCTCCAATCCCGCTGGAAACCGTATTTCCCGTGCGGGAGCTAGATCGTTCACCTGTCAACTTCGAAGTAGATATCCCCCCCATCTCCTGAACTTCCGCTTTCCGGACGTGGCGTGAATCTCTCCCTGTGCCCCTCGGGAAGATGAACGTCTTTTCTCAAGAGGAGAGTGAGACCTTCCATCTCCCAACTGCCCTTCTGACCGATCACCCAGACCACTCGGCTTCCAACCGGAGCCAGAACTTCCATCCTGCTCCAGATCTGATTTATCCGTTCTCGGTGGCTTGCAGAATTTCCACTCCTAGGCCACGAGCCACTGTCTTCTTCCTCTCTTCAGGGGCCGGAGGTCTTGTCAATTTGCCCATGAGCAGACATTCCGCTCCTCTTTTGTGGACTCTGTGCCTCCTGATCTGGAGAGCCCGTTTCCCCATTCCCAAATCGCAAACCAAAGCCTCCTTGGCCCAAGTAGAATCCTTCCTTTTCGCGCCGGAAGCAAATCAACTGCTCCCCGGCAAACGCCTTCGATCTTGGGGTTGGTCTGCCCTCTAGGGTTCTTCTTGTCAATCCTCTTTTCTGAAAGTAACAGAGATCCTCTTCAGATTGGTCTTTTGGAAACTTTTCCACGTCCTTTGTCCGCGGCGGCACAAGCAGGTTTGACCCTACCGATAAAGGGACCAGTTTGTCCCCAGGATTGAAGGGTTTCAGCCGATCGGATTCCCCGCTGCCCTCAGCTTTCGAGGCTTTCGGTCTAAGCTACACCGTCCCGAAACTGAATTTGGAGTCCAGTTTTTCCAGAAGCTTCACAGACGCTTCATCCAAAGGAAAATGTCCAATTGTGCCCTTGTCCGGACTCTTCGCAGCGTAGGATCTTCCACTCCTGCATAAGTAGTACTAGCAGAGTACTACTTTTGCAGGCCTTCCTCAGCTTGTTAAGCATGCTCTCCGGTAATGTTTTCTTTCCTCCCACATCTTCCGGGATGAATACCAGCAGACGTGTGGTTTTGGCGTTTCCGCCCCTTTGACAATCCGGAGATTCGCTCCTCCTCAAGGTTCAAGTGTTTCCACCGCGCTTCTCTTGATTGGCACAGGTTGAAACCAGCCACCCAGGTCGATGTGTGCAACCCAGGAATCTGATTTTTCTCGATCGCTTTCATCATGGTCCTTTGGAGTAGATTATCATTGTCAATCAGCTGGTTTGGGTATTCAGGCGCTGAATGACATCGATCCTGTTCCCTCACCCCGTTGTTTTTTCGCTCCTGCTCCGGGGGTAGGGTCGTCTGACCGTAATAGTTCTGAAGTGGATGTATCTCCCTCTTCTGGCATAGCTATGGGGATATTTGATTTCCATAGTTCCATCGCCAAAGCGCTCTTATACTCTACTCCCTCTCCTAGGAGCCGTTTGAGCTTTTTCCTCCAGTGTAGAGTGCCTGTGGTTCTCTGGGCCTTTCGTAAAACTGAGGAGCTTCCTTCTGATGACAGAGGTTATTGTTTCCTCTGGAGTAGGACTAACCTATACCTCCATTAAATTGGAATGCATAAACTGGAGTGACCTTCCTTTTAAAAAATGAAGTGATGTTATATAAAAGGGTGTTTCAGCCTGTTTCACTTCAGGCCTCAGTCCTTAACTTGGGTACATTCAGACAGTGTATCAGAAACCGAAATCAGGCAATATTTGAGTATGCGGAAGCACATGGGAATCCTCTAGATAGGTTAGTAGCCTATAGACGCTCCTTCCCAAGTCCAATCGCGACCCAGCTACAATCTGGAGTGATGGGTCTGCCGATTATCTCTCGAATGCTACGATTTGCCCAATTATTGCCTACTTATCAGAATTGGCTGGAGCTTATGTGAAAAATGAGAGCCGTAAGGTTAAAATCGAATGAGATCTGAGTAGAACCGTGGCTCATTACACGCTTTATATTAGCTTCACTTGTATGTTTGTTTGTTTGTTTGTAACCGACTCCTTTGGGCGCGATTTTGACCCACTTCCAGACGTCCGAATAATTTGAAATTTGGCCGGTGTACATAATTCCTGTGACAATGCATTAAGAAATTTGTGTGAAAAAAAAAACAAAATGACGGCTTCAATATGGCGTACGAGTTTTGTGATTATGGTCCGATTCGCTTCAAAATGGGTATTTTGGGGTTTTCGTGGTCGAAGATTATGATTCTTCTGTCAAAATTGAAAAATTCAAGATGGCGGCTCCAAATGGTGGACGCGTTTTGTGATTATGGTCTGATTCTATTCAAAATTGGTATGAGGGGGTTTTTGGTCGAATATTATGATTCTTTTGTAAAATTGGAAAATTCAAGATGGCGGCTTAAAACGGCCGAGTTTTTGGGTTATGGTCTGATTTTTATTCCAAAATTTGGGATGTAATTTTTTTTGGGGTCGGAGATTATGATTATTTTGTCGAAATTGGGGGGGTTCAAGATGGCGGCCCAAAATGGCCGCGAGTTTTGGTTAGGGCCCCGATTCCAATCAATTTGGAATTTTCCAAAAAAAAATTTAATAATAATAATAATTTTTTGAAAACTAGAAACAGGGTTAATAGAAAACTAAACTGTTAAAATAAAAATATTTAAAAAAAACAAGAAACACGTTTTATAAAAACCCAGACAAAGAAATGAAAAAAAAAAAAAATATTTTTTTAAAAAAAACGTGGGTGTGGTATCCCTCAAACAATTACCTGTGATCGGAGACATTTTTTTTACGCCCTGGTGAATGTAATATAAATTTGATAATCCCCCACGCTTTTTTTTAAAAAAATTAAAAATTAAAATTTTTATTCTGGTTTTCTATAAAAGCTTTTTTTTATTTTAAATTTTTATTTTTTTTTTTTCCCTTTTGGTTGAATTACAGAAAACCCAAACTAAAATGAAAAAAAGGAAGGGACCTAATTATCGTCTTTGAAAATGCTTAAAAAGAAAACACAACATTTTCAGTCCGTTTGGTGGAAAATATAGTTTCGTTTCCAAATAAAAAATTTTTTGGGGGGAAAAAAAAAATATGTCGAAACGTCCCGTCCGGTGTAAACCTGCCTTTGGGTCCCACTCTTTGAGTACTAATACTAAAATTAAGTTTGGCCATCTTATTTTCCACCCGGCTTGTTTCCCAAATATCTCAAACTAGGGGGGATCAGAATCGAGATTAAAAATTGGCATCACGAAAAAAACGAACATTATGAAAACGTATGGGGGGAAAATGAATGTTAAACACGTCAACCGCCTAATAACAGGGTGGGAAAGCGCGACGACATACATCAAACCCCAAAAAGGGGAGCTAGGCTTCAACTCAAAACTGTATTATTCGAAAAACCCGATCTGAGCACGTCAATCATGTAAAAAAAATTAACGTTTGAAAAGCAGTAAATGGGAAAATGAATGTCGTGATTTTGTCGGCGAAAAAATTCCAACGAAATATATTAGGGGGATCTTTTATATTTATCGTTTTTTAATCATTTCAGGGGGAATTTGGGGAATGATGTCAAAGAAAGAAAATTTTTGTATTTCTTTTTTTTGGGGGCAAATTTTTTTTTTTTTTCAATCTTGACCAGTTATATTATTCCTTATTCAATCTTGAGCTAAAAATTCATGAACCCATTTTTTGTATCTGATGGGGGGTTCCCTCATTATTTTGAAATAATTTTCTAGCTTTCATTAATTATATTTTGAAATGTTCATAGTTTTCAATGAACCCCCCCGGGGGGAAAAAAAGAAAGCGATTTTTTATTTATGAAAATGGGATGCAAAACGGACATGACGTCCAACGTGGATCCTCCCCTTCAATAACTTTTTTTATTTCTAAAATCTTATATACTTTTTGGGAATGAAGTAAATGAAGTTATAATTAGTGTAAATTAGTCAATCTTAAAAAAATTTAATTTTTTTTTTGGTATTTCGAAAAAAAAAAAAGGGGTTTGTTATACATACTACACTTTTTTTAAATTTTTACAGGTTTTGTCTAGGTTGTTCTGGTTTTCTTACATTGACCAGAAGACTATTTCTTAAATTCTGGGTTGGGTATATATATATATATATATATATTTATATATATATATATATATATATATATATATTATTAAAAACGATAACAGGTCTGAACTTCACCCCACGATTTGGGCACATCATAATTTGATTTTTTTCACATTTTTGTACTTCCGATGGGTTTTAAATTACAAAAATATTGATACGAATTTGAAAGAGTCCACAGGCCCTCCTGATGATTAAACCCGAAAACTATAGACGGATTGGGGGGTCTTTTTTTCGTAACTTTTTCCCTTATTTTTTTTTTCTTTCTGGAACGCACTAAGAGTTTGGCCCATGCTAACATCTTTTGACCTATTAATGTGCACGAAATTTCGGGCATTAAAATTCCACGATAACAGGTCAAAATTCCCCCACAATTAAAGGTGTCACTGTTTAATTTGATGTTTCCATTTTGTACTTCCCGATGGGTATTAACTCTCAAATTCTGATAGAATTTAAAAGACCACAGGCCGTCCTGATGTTGGGGGGAAACCGGGGAAACAGGCTGTAAGGATGGTGGGCTTTTTTGGTTCTAAAGGTTTTTTTTCTTATTTGTTTTGCGTTACTCAAACCCTTTTTAAATTTACGACTTTTGGGGTTGTGGATTCCTATGCTGACATCTGTAGGTGACCTATTTTTTTGGAAATTTCGGCTTAAAATTCCCAAAAACAGGGTAAAAATTTCCCCCCACAATTATAGGTGTCACTATCTATAATTTGATGTTTTCATATATATAAAATTTAATATATATATATATATATATAAAAAAAAAAGGGGGATATTTTCGACTATTCGATAATTTCAAAGGGACTAGGTAGATTTTTCTTTATTTTTTTTCAATAGATATGTATTTTTATTGCTGGGGTCATTAAATGGGGTTTTTTCATCCATTTTTTTTTATCATTTTTTGAACCATTTAAAAAAACCTTTTTAATTTTTTTTTCCCCATTATCGAAATTTTGGCATTATTATAGTCAATTAAGTCTTCTCTATGACATTTCAGCAAGGCAACAAATCTTACATTTCCCTTTAGCCTTTTGTGAGGGTTATTTTTTTTTTGGGGAAATTCTACTTGTCGACCAATTATATTTAAAAAAAAATCTCGAATTTTTTATAAATTATTTTTATTTTTTTTTTTTATTGGTATGGGTTTTTTAATTTTGGGTGATTTGTGAATAGTTTCAAACGGGTTTTAGCTATTTTACCATTGTCTTCATTTTGAACAAGATGAGTTTTGGTGTCAAATTATTATATTTGGGAAGATTTATAAATTTAATTTGATCGGTTCTTGGTGAATGGTTTAAACAAAAAGAAACGAGAGGGGGAAAAATTTTTATTAACTAAGATTTGGTATGAATTTTCAAAAAATGTTTTGAAGTTCTTTCAGACACTCTCCGGGGGTGGATAAAGTTACCCCAACAACTCTTTTTTTTTGGGTTATTAATTGTTTTAGTTTGATTTTCGGGGGGTTTTGGGGAAAAAAAACGATTATTTTTTGGTTCTCTGTATTAGTTTTTAGTTTGTTGTTGAGGGTTTTAATTTTTAAACAAAAATGGAACAACCAAAACGCCATTTGTGAATAAAAAACATGCCATAAAAATCAAAATTCAATTTGGGCGACAACCAGACTCCATATTGGGGGAAAAAAGACATAAATTATAATCAAAATTTCAATATGGCACAACCAGACGCCATATTTGAATAAAGTCATACATTAAAAAAAAATTTTAATATGGCGACAACCAAACCCCATTTGAAAAAATTAAATGGCGACAACCAAAAGCCTATTTTTTAAAAAAAACATGACAGTTTAAAAATTTAAATTGGGGACAACCGAGCCTTTTGGAAAAAAATAAAAGCTATAGTTTGGGATTATTGGTTAAAATTTTTTTTTATTTGGTTTATTTCGGTTTCGGTCTATTTCGTTTTGGTTCATTTTTTTAAAAATTTCCCTTAAATTTTTTAAATAGAAACTTAATCAAGTATAGTAAATTCGGCTATAACGAACGGGAATGACTAGAAAAAGGGTTATTATAAAGGGGGTTTCCCATGAATAAAATATGCAATTTTATAACCCGGGAGATTTTTTTTGCGTAAATTACGACACTGTTTAATTTTTTTTTAAACATAATCCCCAATATTTTGCATTTCGCCCATGTCAAATTTTTTAAACATTTCCAGCCCGGGCAATGGGAAACCTTCCCTTTAAAACTTTTTTAGGGGGATTGAACAATGCAGTTGAACACGTACAACACTGCCATGTATCTAAAAAATCCTTAAAAAAAATAGGGGGAACCCCTGGTCGACTGCAAAATCGCACTTGTTTTCAACTTTCCCCGGTAGTTCGTTATAACCGGTTTACTGTATCTTGTAAGGGGGGTGAAATTTCCTCTACTTTGTTGTTATAGATATTCATTTTTTTTCAGGAAACGTTCGTAAAATTTTCAGTTAGATTTAATTTTAAAAAGGGAGGGTTTGTACTTTTGTTGTATCCTATTATATAACTCCAATTTGAGCTAAACCTTTGGTTTGGGGCGAATTTTCTCGTAAAAAACCAAAAAAAAAACCACAAGAAAATATCACCAAACTCATTCCGGGGTTGCGAAAAAACGGTTTTAAAACGTTAGAGATCAAAAAAGTCCCTTTTTTTTCCCCCAACAAAAGGAAAAATAAAAAAAAAGGAATTTAAATAATGACCCCAAGATTATTATCGCTTATAATCCCA